>APFE030570774.1:207130-221514 GCA_000404065.3 Pinus taeda
TTTAATTTCCCTGCCAATAGTCATATGACCGTTTGACGTTTAATTCTTCTCGCTAACGTCTAATTTCCCTAATGGGACGCGCCAAAAACAGTTATTTTTTTTGTTTAACCATTCACCCTCTCATTTAAAAAGCTACACATCCCCTGCATACACTCCTTTCACTATTTCATTTTTACCAATGTAGGTTCAGTCCCAAATTTCGCAAGCATGCCATCTTTCTCCTACACTATCATTGAAATCTGGTAGTTTGATTCCTTCGCTTCTAATTTGCAGTCAGAAATGTCACCCCACAAAGGAAAATCGAAGTTGGTTGTAGAAATCCCTACATTGCCCCCTGTTGTAAACCTTGATGAACTTCCCCTGGTCGACACACAGAATAAGATTGAAGAGACCCAATGTGATTTCGATCTGTATGAACTCCACAACTAGGAAAAACAAAAGTTCTTAGATATCAACAATCAATTGAACATTTGAGAATCATTTTTACCTCAATTTATTTTTCCCCAAACTCATGTTTTTCCAAAATTTGTTACATGGTGTCATCTCAGATATATCCCTAGCCAGAGGGTTGTAATTGCCCAAAACACTGAAACTCTATTTGCAATTACACCTAAAGTTATCTATCAAAAACTCTTGCAAATTTTTGTTTTTCTTCTAGAGTGAAGCATATGACACTGCCAAATAGCTTACCAAAGCCTGCTCTTTTGTTATATAGGCCCATGGGCTAGTCATCTGTTTCCTTTAATTTTTTAGTTTCAATTTAATTGTAAGTTATTGTTACACAAATAATAACAAACTACCTGTAAGAGTATATGTCAATGAGGTATTTTGTTCTTCATTATGTTTTGCATAATTAACACCCTGAATAAATAAATAGTTTAAGAACGTTAGTACAGTTAAACTTATTTTTTTAAGTAAGACTTTAATAATCTTATTTCCATGAAGTTATACATGAATCATGGACTTGCTTTGAATGCATAGAATTAGTTGACTTCCGGTCAATGCATTACTCATAAATAATACACAAAATATAACTTTACTCGTTCCCATGTATGTGAAAATATTGAAAGTAAATGAATTATCTATTTTCTTTTTATATAAAAATAAGGTTATTTATTTATTCACGTTACAGTTAATTACTTATCATGTTATTCGAAAGTATCATTTCTGCTAATACACAAAATATAGGTTTAGCCATTCCCTTGTATGTGAAAATACTGAAAGTAACTGAACTATATATTTTCTTTTATATAAAATAAGGCTATTTATTTATTCACATTCATATCAATTACTTATTGTGTTATTAGAAAGTATCATTTCTAAGACTTAAGATGTATGTGGGTTATTGTTTAAACAATGTGATTAAGTTTTTGGAGTAAGAAAAATTATAAATATTTAAGGTCAGGAGGTGAGTCAGTGCAATCTGCATCCTTATGCGCTTGAATATGCCTCGACCCCTAACTTGCCCGTAGGCCTGACTAGGGTCCTTTTTCAATGTTTTGTCATGTTCTATTCATTCAACGTCGAAAACCAAATACATGGGAAAAACTTCACAAAATAGCCCCTTGGCGTAAAATTCAAGGTTCTGCCACATCATCAGCTTATGTCATGTTGACATCATCTAGGCCAGATGGCACCTTCTATATGGTGACACATACCACCTAGATTTGGCCCATTAGGCTACCAAAAAATGTTGAATCTGCCTCCCACGTGTCCTTCGTACTACCACGTCATCTGCCACGTTGTTGTCAACAAATCACCGCGAACGAATTACATTCTACCACTTATTCCTGTATCGAGTCCCACATAGCTTGAGGGTTGGGGGTCGGGACTTTGTTCTTCTTGCTAAACCCTGTTGCATTGGCTGACCTCTGATTGGCTTGACTAGATCCATCTCCCGACTTGGAAATGGCCCCACATAGGTCGAGGGTCAAGGGTTGAGGCTTTTATTCTCCTAATAACTATGTTATGCAGCACGACCTTCAACTAGGCCCGACTCACCTTAGTCCGACCTTAGTTAAAAATCTTCCTAAGTCTTGAGCGAATGAGAATTTTCGTCTACAAACTTCACAATTACTGTGAAGAATGGCCACTTGAGTTTCTCCCATATGTTGGGAATTAATTCTCAGTAAAATTATGCACTCCGAAGAGGCGTTCCATGCTCTGTGAACAACCTATAACTCAAGCATGACTTTCTTGTTTCAAGTCAATCTCCTCTATACCCAACTGTATTTTTCATTATTTATTCATGGCATGCAAGAAATATCGGGGAAAGCTATTTTTTGTTTGAGGGAGACCCATTAAATTTGCTATGCAAGTCAAGGTCCTCGCACCCTGTCTATGTTGTCTACAGTCACCATTAATACTGGCATCATCTTTGATGCACCACCATTCAATGTTGGTCGGGAGGTTGAAAGGTCGTGGGCCGTCCTACTTCACCTGTTATGAATTTGTGTTTTCCTCTGACTTCACAACTAGACCTAAAGTCCTCACAATTCTTTAACATTAAAAAACACTACAAACTTGACTCCTAGGCGCACCTTTCAATGTTGTCAGGAGGTGAGTCAGTGCAATCTGCATCCTTATGCGCTTGAATATACCTCGACCCCTAACTTTCCCGTAGGCCTGACTAGGGTCCTTTTTCAATGTTTTGTCATGTTCTATTCATTCAATGTTGAAAACCAAATACATGGGAAAAACTTCACAAAATAGCCCCTTGGCGTAAAATTCAAGGTTCTACCACATCATCAGCTTATGTCATGTTGACATCATCTAGGCCAGATGGCACCTTCTATATGGTGACACATACCACCTAGATTTGGCCCATTAGGCTACAAAAAAATGTTGAATCTACCTCCCACGTGTCCTTCGTACTACCACGTCATCTGCCACATTGTTGTAAAAAAATCACCGCGAACGAATTACATTCTACCACTTATTCCTGTATTGAGTCCCACATAGCTCGAGGGTTGGGGGTCAGGACTTTGTTCTTCTTGCTAAACCTTGTTGCATTGGCTGACCTCTGATTGGCTTGACTAGACCCATCTCCCGACTTGGAAATGTTCCCACACAAGTCAAGGGTCAAGGGTTGAGGCTTTTATTCTCATAATAACTATGGTATGCAGCTCGACCTTCAACTAGGCCCGACTCACCTTAGTCCGACCTTAGTTAAAAATCGTCCTAAGTCTTGAGCGAATGAGCTTTTTTGTCTACAAAATTCAGTTGATTGTAGCTCCTGGTCCATAAGGCCTTTTCCAAACTTCAACATATCATTGGAAATCTCTTCTAGAACAATATCTAACTATGCCAATTTCAGGAGAAGATAAGCTGATCTCATGAGACATAATCTCCTCCAAACCCTAGAACTCCCAACCATCATAGTCATTTTTTATGGCTTCTTCACTAAGCTAGCTACTATATTGATTCTCTACAGAATATTGTAGAAACCATTGGAATACCCCTAAATAACATGCTCTCACTACTAAGAAATATTGCCTCTGATCTCAAGCCAGTTTGGTTGACAACAATTACAACATATCAGGTGCCACCAACAATTCAAAAAATGTCAATTGTCCAACAATCTTCCCCTTTGGCATTGATGGTAACACTGTAATCTTCCCTTGAAACTAGGTGTTAGGGTCCTATAATATAGTGATAAAAATATGCTTGTCTAACTATTTATCCTGAGGGATGTTGTAACTTATTTTTTACTTTAATTGTTTTTATCCTTTTGAAATAAAAATAGAAAGAAAAAAATAAGAAAAGAAAGAAGGAAAGAAAAATAGGAAAAGAATAAAAAAAGAGGACAAAAGAAACATATCTGAAAAAAATTAAAAATAAATGTCCTAAATAAAGAACGCTAGTTTAAACGTCACACTAAACCATTCTATTTATTTTAATAATTTTATTGTTGAAGGATTATTATTTAATTTGTAAATAAAACAATGATTAGATGTTTTATTTTTTTCGATAAAGTCATCACATGAATGAACGAACAAGATTGTCCCTGCCTGGATCAACGAAAAAGGACAAAGTCCCCCCCCACCCCCCTAGCACTTTCGGAAGTTAGCGGGGGGGTCTGAAAAGTGGCTTTTTGGAAACCACCAAACCATATGTGGCAGCCCCACGATGAGTTCGGGGACCCCTTTCCTGAAACAAATTACCGCTTGCCCCCCCAGAAAACATCTTTCCCACTCCCGCTCCCACTCCCACTCCATTCACATTCTGCCACTTGTCCTTCTCTCCTCCACCCCCACCACATAATTGTTTAAATCATTTAATTTCCCTGCCAATATTCATATGACCGTTTGACATTTAATTCTTCTCGCTAACGTCTAATTTCCCTAATGGGACGCGCCAAAAACAGTTATTTTTTTGTTTAACCATTCACCCTCTCATTTAAAAAGCTACACATCCCCTGCATACACTCCTTTCGCTATTTCACTTTTACCAATGCAGGTTCAGTCCCAAATTTTGCAAGCATTCCATCTTTCTCCTACACTAGCGATCGTTGAAATCTGGTAGTTTGATTCCTTCGCTTCTAATTTGTAGTCAGAAATGTCACCCCACAAAGGAAAATCGAAGTTGGTTGTAAAAATCCATACATTGCCCCCTGCTGTAAACCTTGATGAACTTCCCCTGGTCGACACACAGAATAAGGTATAAGAGACCTAATGTGATTTCGATCTGTATGAACTCCACAACTAGGAAAAACAAAAGTTCTTAGATATCAACAATGAATTGAACATTTGAGAATCATTTTTACCTCAATTTATTTTCCCCAAACTCATGTTTTTCCAAAATTTGTTACATGGTGTCATCTCAGATATATCCCTAGCCAGAGGGTTGTAATTGCCCAAAACACTGAAACTCTATTTGCAATTACACCTAAAGTTATCTATCAAACACTCTTGCAATTTTTTGTTTTTCTTCTAGAGTGAAGCATATGGCACTGCCAAATAGCTTACCAAAGCCTGCTCTTTTGTTATATAGGCCCATGGGCTAGTCATCTGTTTCCTTTCATTTTTTAGTTTGAATTTAATTGTAAGTTATTGTTACACAAATAATAACAAACTACCTGTAAGAGTATATGTCAATGAGGTATTTTGTTGTTCATTATGTTTTGCATAATTAACACCCTGAATAAATAAATAGTTTAAAAACGTTAGTACAGTTAAACTTATTTTTTTAAGTAAGAATTTAATAATCTTATTGCCCTGAAGTTATACATGAATCATGGAATTGCTTTGAATGCATAGAATTAGTTGACTTCTGGTCAATGCATTACTCATAACTAATACACAAAATATAACTTTACTCGTTCCCATTTATGTGAAAATATTGAAAGTAAATGAATTATCTATTTTCTTTTTATATAAAAATAAGGTTATTTATTTATTCACGTTACAATTAATTACTTATCATGTTATTTGAAAGTATCATTTCTGCTAATACACAAAATATAGGTTTAGCCATTCCCTTGTATGTGAAAATACTGAAAGTAACTGAACTATATATTTTGTTTTATATAAAAATAAGGCTATTTATTTATTCACAGTCCAATTACTTACTTATTGTGTTATTAGAAAGTATCATTTCTAAGACTTAAGATGTATGTGGGTTATTGTTTAACAATGTGATTAAGTTTTTGGAGTAAGAAAAATTATAAATATTTAAGGCCAGGAGGTGAGTCAGTGCAATCTGCATCCTTATGCGCTTGAATATACCTCGACCCCTAACTTGCCCGTAGGCCTGACTAGGGTCCTTTTTCAATGTTTTGGCATGTTCTATTCATTCAACGTCGAAAACCAAATACATGGGAAAAACTTCACAAAATAGCCCCTTGGCATAAAATTCAAGGTTCTGCCACATCATCAGCTTATGTCATGTTGACATCATCTAGGCCAGATGGCACCTTCTATATGGTGACACATACCACCTAGATTTGGCCCATTAGGCTACAAAAAAATGTTGAATCTGCCTCCCACGTGTCCTTCGTACTACCACGTCATCTGCCACGTTGTAGTCAACAAATCACCGCGAACAAATTAAATTCTACCACTTATTCCTGTATCGAGTCCCACATAGCTCGAGGGTTGGGGGTCGGGACTTTGTTCTTCTTGCTAAACCTTGTTGCATTGGCTGACCTCTGATTGGCTTGACTAGACCCATCTCCCGACTTGGAAATGGCCCCACACAGGTCGAGGGTCAAGGGTTGAGGCTTTTATTCTCCTAATAACTATGCTATGCAGCTCGACCTTCAACTAGGCCCGACTCACCTTAGTTAAAAATCTTCCTAAGTCTTGAGCGAATGAGCATTTTCGTCTACAAACTTCAGTTGATTGCAGCTCCTGGTCCATAAGGCCTTTTCCAAACTTCAACATATCATTGGAAATCTCTTCCAAAACAATATCTAACTATGCCAATTTCAGGAGAAGCTTAGCTGATCTCATGAGACATAATCTCCTCCAAACTCTAGAGCTCCCAACCATCATAGTCATCTTTTTATGACTTTTTCACTAAGCTAGCTACTATATTGATTCTCTACAGAATATTGCAGAAACCATTGGAATACCCCTAAATAACATGCTCTCACTACTAAGAAATATTTCCTCTGATCTCAAGCCAGTTTGGTTGACATCAATTACAACATATCAGGTGCCACCAACAATTCAAAAAATGTCAATTGTCCAACAATCTTCCCCTTTGGCATTGATGGTAACACTGTAATCTCCCCTTGAAACTAGGTGTTATGGTCCTATAATATAGTGATAAAAATATGTTTGTCCAACTATTTATTCTGAGGGATGTTGTAACTTATTTTTTGCTTTAATTGCTTTTATCTTTTTGAAAGAAAAATAGAAAGAAAAAAATAAGAAAAGAAAGAAGGAAAGAAAAATAGGAAAAGAATAAAAAAAGAGGACAAAAGAAAAATATCTGAAAAAATTAAAAATAAATGTCCTAAATAAAGAATGCTAGTTTAAATGTCACACTAAACCATTCTATTTATTTTAATAATTTTATTGTTGAAGGATTATTATTTAATTTGTAAATAAAACAATGATTAGATGTTTTATTTTTTCGATAAAGTCATCACATGAATGAACGAACAAGATTGTCCCTGCCTGGATCAACGAAAAAGGACAAAGTCCCCCCCCCAACCCCCCTAGCACTTTCGAAAGTTAGCGGGGGGGTATGAAAAGTGGCTTTTTGGAAACCACCAAACCATATGAGGCAGCCCCACGATGAGTTCGGGGACCCCTTTCCCAAAACAACTTACCGCTTACCCCCCCAGAAAACATCTTTCCCACTCCCGCTCCCACTCCCACTCCATTCACATTCTGCCACTTGTCCTTCTCTCCTCTGCCCCCACCACATAATTGTTTAAATCATTTAATTTCCCTGCCAATAGTCATATGACCGTTTGACGTTTAATTCTTCTCGCTAACGTCTAATTTCCCTAATGGGACGCGCCAAAAACAGTTATTTTTTTTGTTTAACCATTCACCCTCTCATTTAAAAAGCTACACAACCCCTGCATACACTCCTTTCACTATTTCATTTTTACCAATGTAGGTTCAGTCCCAAATTTCGCAAGCATGCCATCTTTCTCCTACACTATCGTTGAAATCTGGTAGTTTGATTCCTTCGCTTCTAATTTGCAGTCAGAAATGTCACCCCACAAAGGAAAATCGAAGTTGGTTGTAGAAATCCCTACATTGCCCCCTGTTGTAAACCTTGATGAACTTCCCCTGGTCGACACATAGAATAAGATTGAAGAGACCCAATGTGATTTCGATCTGTATGAACTCCACAACTAGGAAAAACAAAAGTTCTTAGATATCAACAATCAATTGAACATTTGAGAATCATTTTTACCTCAATTTATTTTTCCCCAAACTCATGTTTTTCCAAAATTTGTTACATGGTGTCATCTCAGATATATCCCTAGCCAGAGGGTTGTAATTGCCCAAAACACTGAAACTCTATTTGCAATTACACCTAAAGTTATCTATCAAAAACTCTTGCAAATTTTTGTTTTTCTTCTAGAGTGAAGCATATGACACTGCCAAATAGCTTACCAAAGCCTCCTCTTTTGTTATATAGGCCCATGGGCTAGTCATATGTTTCCTTTAATTTTTTAGTTTCAATTTAATTGTAAGTTATTGTTACACAAATAATAACAAACTACCTGTAAGAGTATATGTCAATGAGGTATTTTGTTCTTCATTATGTTTTGCATAATTAACACCCTGAATAAATAAATAGTTTAAGAACGTTAGTACAGTTAAACTTATTTTTTTAAGTAAGACTTTAATAATCTTATTTCCCTGAAGTTATACATGAATCATGGACTTGCTTTGAATGCATAGAATTAGTCGACTTCCGGTCAATGCATTACTCATAACTAATACACAAAATATAACTTTACTCGTTCCCATGTATGTGAAAATATTGAAAGTAAATGAATTATCTATTTTCTTTTTATATAAAAATAAGGTTATTTATTTATTCACGTTACAGTTAATTACTTATCATGTTATTCGAAAGTATCATTTCTGCTAATACACAAAATATAGGTTTAGCCATTCCCTTGTATGTGAAAATACTGAAAGTAACTGAACTATATATTTTCTTTTATATAAAATAAGGCTATTTATTTATTCACATTCTAATTAATTACTTATTGTGTTATTAGAAAGTATCATTTCTAAGACTTAAGATGTATGTGGGTTATTGTTTAAACAATGTGATTAAGTTTTTGGAGTAAGAAAAATTATAAATATTTAAGGTCAGGAGGTGAGTCAGTGCAATCTGCATCCTTATGCGCTTGAATATGCCTCGACCCCTAACTTGCCCGTAGGCCTGACTAGGGTCCTTTTTCAATGTTTTGGCATGTTCTATTCATTCAACGTCGAAAACCAAATACATGGGAAAAACTTCACAAAATAGCCCCTTGGCGTAAAATTCAAGGTTCTGCCACATCATCAGCTTATGTCATGTTGACATCATCTAGGCCAGATGGCACCTTCTATATGGTGACACATACCACCTAGATTTGGCCCATTAGGCTACCAAAAAATGTTGAATCTGCCTCCCACGTGTCCTTCGTACTACCACGTCATCTGCCACGTTGTTGTCAACAAATCATCGCGAACGAATTACATTCTACCACTTATTCCTGTATCGAGTCCCACATAGCTCGAGGGTTGGGGGTCGGGACTTTGTTCTTCTTGCTAAACCTTGTTGCATTGGCTGACCTCTGATTGGCTTGACTAGATCCATCTCCCGACTTGGAAATTGCCCCACACAGGTCGAGGGTCAAGGGTTGAGGCTTTTATTCTCCTAATAACTATGTTATGCAGCTCGACCTTCAACTAGGCCCGACTCACCTTAGTCCGACCTTAGTTAAAAATATTCCTAAGTCTTGAGCGAATGAGAATTTTTGTCTACAAACTTCAGTTGATTGCAGCTCCTGGTCCATAAGGCCTTTTCCAAACTTCAACATATCATTTGAAATCTCTTCGAAAACAATATCTAACTATGCCAATTTCAGGAGAAGCTTAGCTGATCTCATGAGACATAATTTCCTCCAAACTCTAAAGCTCCCAACCATCATAGCCATCTTTTTATGACTTTTTCACTAAGCTAGCTACTATATTGATTCTCTACATAATATTGCAGAAACCATTGGAATACCCCTAAATAACATGCTCTCAATACTAAGAAATATTGCGTCTGATCTCAAGCCAGTTTGGTTGACATCAATTACAACATATCAGGTGCCACCAACAATTCAAAAAATGTCGATTGTCCAACAATCGTCCCCTTTGGCATTGATGGTAACACTGTAATCTCCCCTTGAAACTAGGTGTTAGGGTCCTATAATATAGTGATAAAAATATGTTTGTCTAACTATTTATCCTGAGGGATGTTGTAACTTATTTTTTGCTTTAATTGCTTTTATCTTTTTGAAAGAAAAATAGAAAGAAGAAAAGAAGAAAAGAAAGAAGGAAAGAAAAATAGGAAAAGAATAAAAAAAGAGGACAAAAGAGAAATATGTGAAAAAAAATAAATAAATAAATGTCCTAAATAAAGAATGCTAGTTTAAATGTCACACTAAACCATTCTATTTATTTTAATAATTTTATTGTTGAAGGATTATTATTTAATTTGTAAATAAAACAATGATTAGATGTTTTATTTTTTTCGATAAAGTCATCACATGAATGAATGAACAAGATTGTCCCTGCCTGGATCAACGAAAAATGACAAAGTCCCCCCCCCCACCCCCTATCACTTTCGGAAGTTAGCGGGGGGGTCTGAAAAGTGGCTTTTTGGAAACCACCAAACCATATGTGGCAGCCCCACGATGAGTTCGGGGACCCCTTTCCTGAAACAACTTACCGCTTACCCCCCCAGAAAACATCTTTCCCACTCCCGCTCCCACTCCCACTCCATTCACATTCTGCCAATTGTCCTTCTCTCCTCCGCCCCCACCACATAATTGTTTAAATCATTTAATTTCCCTGCCAATAGTCATATGACCGTTTGACGTTTAATTCTTCTCGCTAACGTCTAATTTCCCTAATGGGACACGCCAAAAACAGTTATTTTTTTTTTTGTTTAACCATTCACCGTCTCATTTAAAAGGCTACACATCCCTGCATACACTCCTTTCGCTATTTCATTTTTACCAATGCAGGTTCAGTCCCAAATTTCGCAAGCGTGCCATCTTTCTCCTACACTAGCGATCGTTGAAATCTGGCGATTTGATTCCTTCGCTTCTAATTTGCAGTCAGAAATGTCACCCCACAAAAGAAAATCGAAGTTGGTTGTAGAAATCCCTATTTTGCCCCCTGTTGTAAACCTTGATTAAATTCCCCTGGTCGACACATAGAATAAGTTATAAGAGACCCAATGTGATTTTGATCTGTATGAACTCCACAACTAGGAAAAACCAAAGTTCTTAGATATCAACGATGAATTGAACATTTGGGAATCATTTTTACCTCAATTTATTTTCCCCAAACTCATGTTTTTCCAAAATTTGTTACATGGTGTCATCTCAGATATATTCCTAGCAAGAGGGTTGTAATTGCCCAAAACACTGAAACTCTATTTGCAATTACACCTAAAGTTATCTATCAAACACTTTTGCAAATTTTTGTTTTTCTTTTAGAGTGATGCATATGACACTGCCAAATAGCTTACCAAAGCTTGCTCTTTTGTTATATGGGGCCATGGGCTAGTTATCTGTTTCCTTTCATTTATTAGTTTGAATTTAATTGTAAATTATTGTTACACAAATAATAACAAACTACCTGTAAAAGTATATGTCAATAAGGTATTTTGTTCTTCATTATGTTTTGCATAATTAACACCTTGAATAAATAAATAGTTTAAGAACGTTAGTGCAGTTAAACTTATTTTTTTAAGTAAGACTTTAATAATCTTATTACCCTGAAGTTATACATGAATCATAGACTTGCTTTGAATGGATAGAATTAGTCGACTTCTGGTCCATGCATTACTCATAACTAATACACAAAATATAACTTTACTTGTTCCCATGTATGTGAAAATATTGAAAAATATTGAAAGTAAATGAATTATCTATTTTTTTTTATAAAAATAAGGTTATTTATTTATTCACGTTATAATTAATCACTGATCGTGTTATTCGAAAGTATCATTTTTACTAATACACAAAATATAGGTTTAGCCATTCCCTTGTATGTAAAAATATTGAAAGTAAATTAACTATATATTTTCTTTTTATATAAAAATAAGGTTATTTATTTATTCACATTACAATTAATTACTTATTACAATTAATTACTTATTACAATTAATTAGACAGTATCATTTATAAGACTTAAGATGTATGTGGGTTATTGTTTAAACAATGTGATTAAGGTTTTGGAGTAGGAAAAATTATAAATATTTAAGGTCTTGAGTGATTAAAAAACATGATTTTTTTTGGGTTTCTATATATGAATCAATCTACTCTCATTCTATTTTGATATGGTTAATTGAACAATTATTCAATTTTTTTCAATATAGTAAATTGAGTCATTATTGTTTATAGAATATGATAAAGTTTATTAATTTTTAAAATCAAATTCAATTTAATTTCACAAATTAAGATGGATGGATTGTTTTTCTTTTTTTTGTTAATCTAAATGGTTTTTAGATGATTAGTAGTATATAAAGTTTTTTTAGAAAGTTTATCTTTTAAGAGAGTAGCCATAATAATTATTTAGATATTCTATATTTTTAGGATAAAGTTCTAGAATGAGTATAAAATTATTATTATGTTTCATACTAATATATAGTTATACAAAATTAGGAAAAAAACGAAAGTAGTAAATTCCAAGGGTTATTATTATAGATGGGGAGTCAATAAGTTCCAAGAAATAAAATTGCACTTCATTAATTGTATATGTTCAAGAGTATTTAGTTGAAGGGGATTTTGGTAAGAGTATTTAGTTATGGATTTTTTTTGTAATATTGAGAACTATTTTTAAGAAGTTTAATGAGAATAATTGGGAGAAGTATACACGTTCATGTTTAGCATGTCCCATATGGACATAATGGATTTATTCATATTTATTTGCATATTTGCAGCTCTACAAAATAGATCCAAAATTCTTTTAAATTTTTTAACAATCCTTCTAGTGCCTTCATAGATGATAAGTACATCATCTGCAATTAAAAGATGTGTGATGTTGTCAATATGACTAATACAAATCCATTTAAAGCAGCCATTTTTTTTTTTATTTCTACTCAACCCTTCAACTATTCAAAGAAATAGGAGAGGGAAGAGGGGGAATCCTTATCTAAGACCCCTAAAAATGACATAGAGGTAATGCAATTCATCACCCATACTATAAAACTATAAAAAAATTAGAGTGAATGAGGATCAATTATAGGTAAAATGAACTTACCCCATCATAGGCTCAAAAGAGGTCTTGTTCAAATGGAGACTTTGCTAAGTTATCCTAAATGCTCCATGGATTTGTATTCCTCTGAGAAATGTAAATTGATCACCCAAGATTTGCTTTGATAAGACCTTTTTTTGTTTTTTAGCAATGACCTTTGAGATAATTTGTAGATATAATTGCATAAGGATATTGGCTAAAACTTTTCAAAGGTTGTTAGGGTATTTTCTTTTGGGATCGAAGCAAGGAAGGTAATGTTATAAGCCTTGAGAATTTTCCTTGTGGTTCTTGTGGTCTCCACCACCCTCTTTAGGGCTTCTCCAATAAATTCATAGCATCCTCGAAAGAATTCCATATGTAGGCCATTGAGCCTAGAACTTTTATCCTTTCAGAAACTTTATAAGGTTTGATGCAGTTCATCATTCCCCACTTCTTTTATTAGCTCTAAGTCGTCCTAATTGTTTACAATTTCGGGAAATGAATTGGAGAGTCTTATCAAATAGTGGTCCTAAATTCCTATTTGAGGAGATTGGAGAAACAGTTGACTCCATCATCTGTTATCTTGTTAAAATTTGTTTCCTAACTCTTGTTTATTTTGTCAATCTTGCAAATAGAATTGATATAAACCTTACATTTTGCATATTGGGGAAAGAATTTAAGAGTTTTTATCACTTGATTGAAGCCAAATGGCCCTATGCTTGAGCCTCCATTCTTTATCCCTCTCATAAGATGTTCCTCTTTTTTTATTCTTATTTTCTTTTCTTCCACTTTTTGGGTCTTACTCAAGTATCCAAACCTTTCATATTATGATGGGTCTCCAAACCTTCTTCCACTTCTTTGAGGAGCCTACCATATTTTGTTTTTGGTCCTCTTCCAATCAGGCCACTAAATTATTTGCCTCCTTTGATATTTTTTTAAAATTGAAGTGGGGAAACTCCCTTAGATGTTCAACAAAAGGCTTCCAAACATTATCGATCTTTTTGACAAAATCTTCCACTTTCAACGATCTAGGATTTAGCTTGTAGGGGATGGGTATTTTTTCCTAGGTAGGGGCCATTCCTAACACCATGTTGACAGTGTTGGACCCGCCAATGTGTCAAGGGGATCCCCCCAGTAAGAAGTCCCAATCAGACCTCAAACCATTTGGTGTAGGAGTCCCTGCAGTGGGTCGTAAGGTAATGCCTTGACCACGGTGTCACACAGAGGCAAGTAGAATAAATATGTCAGCAGCAAGGGTGTGACTGATGCAGTGAGTGAAGGAAGGTGTATGAGAGGTTCCAACATGTTAAACACACATGGGGAGTGAAAGAAATATGAAAGATAAAGCATGCAAGTACAATTTTTATTAACAAGAGATTTACATTTATAGTACATTATGTGACCGTTGGGATTCACATCCCAAGGTCTCTTGGACTCCTTTTGTCCATTCGGCTTCCACAC
>APFE030570774.1:222903-233278 GCA_000404065.3 Pinus taeda
TTCCCAAGGTCTGATGATGGGCTTGGGAAGTGCAGACTGAGTTTCTGCATCTGCATTTACAACTACTACTTTATTTGAATGAACTGTAACATTATTAACATGCTGCTGATGGGTGGTTGTCTCAATGTCTCGAACAAAAACAGGTTCAGAATGGTGTCTATTTTGATGTAGCTCTTCTTGCTGTAGTTGTGATTCAAGCTACAAAAAATCAATCTTTTCCTGTGCATTTTGTAGGCATGTCTGAATTTCTGAGAGAGATCCTTTGCTAATTTGTAATGTGTCATCAACAATAGATTGTATAAGAGTTTTCATGAACTCTAATACTTCACTAATTCTGGCCATTTTTCTTCAATGTCAGAACTACACCTTAAAAACTGAAAAGTAACACCCACTAGCAATATCCTTTATAAATGTGCAACAAATGATCAGTGTGCAACCAGCAAGCACCAATTACAATCCATATAAAAAATAAGATGATGAAGCTACGTTACTGTTGAAGACCTTAAATTTGATGCTATGATGATGTCACTGAAATTGTGTATTTGATAATGATCAGTACAACATATGAGTATCTGATATCACTTCACTTGAATGCTAAAACATTGTATCAAAGGTGAAGTGATTTTTCCATTGACAGAGTTATAGTGTACTGCTACAAGAACACAGTGACAAGGAAATGCAACTGTGAAACCTTGCTTATTGTAAATACAACCTGATTATTCCTTAATCACTGTGACTAGACATCATCAATATATATGTAACTAGACATCATCAATATATATGTGACATTTTTGTTCTTGAGAAACTCGTGCTTTTCATGGCATCAATACACGAGATTATTATAGCCACAAAACCTTCACCAATCTGTCCTCAAATCAACATTAATTCAATCATGCGATATGGAGGAAGCCTCAGATATCCAGTTCAGCCCCAACAGGATATTCTAGTCCTGGAATAATTGGCACATCCACTGTTAACATAAATAGGTCAGCAAAGACAGCAAAACGTTATACATAAAGCATTAGCACGTTATATAGAAAGCAAGTGCTAATGGCTCTTGTTTCTTTAACGTCGTTGGTTTCCAGATGGGGCGTCCATAAATCGTTGATCCGCTCCACAAATAATCGATTGGCTTTCTGTCAACAACTTTCAAACATCATCCATAACTTTTTGCGCAACAATAACACTGCAAATTTAAAACCCTTGCAGTAATCACTTGTTGCCATGGTCTCTCAGAAGGGGTCTTGAATAAAAGAAAGCAATGCCATAAAATCAATCCACATCTCAGGCTGCTACCATTACGTAAAAAGAAAGTATCCCCTACCTAGATGATCAAAGCTGATTATATGTATTGATGGTTACCTTGAAATATTTTGCAGTAGTGTTTTATACGAGTTCTACCACCATAAGTAGCTCAATGCTGACCCCTATAAATGGAATGAGAGGCATCCACCTGTGGAGCAGATGTGCCTGATGCAGCCATGTGCCTGATGCAGCCATGTTTGAGAAACTCATATATTACATAACCTAATAACATAAAGCCTTGATGCCAAAATTAGGCAAACCCTACCAGACATAAGATGAACCCTAGCGAGTTCTACAGAACGTGGATGAGCAGGCCATTTTAGAAAGCGGTCAGACATTAACATAAGCCATTCCAATCAAAATACACGGTTTGCAAATCCTCAATAAAAATATATATCATTTACAGGCTTCGTAGACTGTTCGTTGGACTTAAGCAACAGACTTTCCAAGCCTTCGAAGCTCGATGATGGAAAAACAGAACGCAGTGGTAATGGATGATCTTGAAGAGAGAAGCAGAATCCGACTTATTCTTTCGGGTATTCTGAACTTCACGGATGGACTGTGGTCGTGATTCGGAGAGGAACGGATAATTATCTTCACAACGAGCCACATGGATAGGTTGGACCCTGCATTGTTGAGATCCGACTAGGCGGATATGAACATACAGTTACAGGCTTCGCAGAGAAAGCAGCAGGCCACGATACCACACAGTCAACGGAATCAGAACCCAATACAAATTTCATCTCCTTACTGATCAGAACCCAATACAGGTCATAGTGGATGCTATCATTAACAGTGGTCCAAGAGAAGATGCCACTCGAATTGGTCCGGCTGGTGTTGTTCGACATCAAGCAGTTGATATATCTCCTTTGAGACGTGTCAATCAAGCAATCTTTCTGCTCACCACTGGTGCGCGAGAAAGTGCATTCCGAAATATCAAAATGATTGATGAGTGCCTTGCAGATGCTTATCAATGCTGCAAAGGGGTCTTCAAACAGTTATGCAATCAAGAAGAAGGATGAGGTTGTGTTGCATGGTTTTTACTCTCGTAGAAGCTAAGGTGTGTAGAGTAGGAGGAGAAACCATGGTGGTCGTTTTACCACAGCCCGAAGTGAAGCTTTTCAATCGCTGGACGTTTGAGGATGTAGAGGTTAATGATCTATCACTAGCAGATTACATAGCCATCTCATCACAAAAACATGCTACATTTGTCCCACACATAGCTGGCCGTTACTCAGTCAAAGTACCACTGCTACAACTGGAATGGTGGGTCTGGAATGCAAAACGCATACGCATTCAGACACTTCCTCAGCAAGGTTACATGCAGATGGATACCCAAATGGAAAATGACAAAGATCGCGAGAGGCAGGTTATAACATCCAATGTTTCATTTGTCAGGCACAGGTATAACGTCCAACGTTTCATTTGTCAGGCGATTATTGTATTCAGAAGAACATGCAGGCGCAGGCTCAATAATGGCAAAAACGGTTATAGAGAGCGCACAGAGCGTATCTTGGACAGTGCTGGTCAGGCAGAGACCAAAAATAGAGACCTGCGGAGTCAGGAGTGTCGGGGATGGCAGAGCCAAAGCGCCAGGACTTTTAACGCACACATTGTGGTATTCATTCAACGCACCAAAAAGTTATACATATGCCAGCACAAATATATAATGAATTCAACACCAGCACATGAATTAATCAACTAGCGATATCACCAAGAGTTCACGACCCACATAACATTAGTGGTCAATGCATAGCTCTGGTGAGAGAAACACAACAAAAGGCCACAAGAAAACAGTGACTCAAATATTAGCAGGACCAGAATTCGCCTGCTCTGATACCATGTTAAACACACATGGGGAGCGAAAGAAATATGAAAGATAAAGCATGCAAGTACAATTTTTATTAATAAGATATTTACATTTATAGTACATTATGTGACCGTTGGGATTCACATCCCAAGGTCTCTTGGACTCCTTTTGTCCATTCGGCTTCCACACTAACCCATTAAGGATTAGGTGTCCAACACAACACTTCAAAAGGGGAAGGAGGTGAAGGTGAGTTCCAGGTTGAAAGGGATCAGTCCCAACTCGGCTAGGAACACACAACACAAAGTACATGCACAGCTTACAGCGAAGCAGTCCACTCGGATGTGGCAATCACATCATACAAGGTAATATAACACGTACAACAGTCACAGATCAGCCCGAGACGAGTGCGACAGTTGTTATAGAAAGGTTCAAGTGAAAGTTTTTTCTGATGTCCGGCAGAGCAGTCGACACAGGCGGTGACAACATTAACAACATATGCAACACATTAACAATAAGATTCATATAGTTTCATGTGAATCAGTTCAGACACAAGTACGTAAGTTAAACAACACATATCATTAAAGCAACCAAAGCAGTCCAACTACAATAACACCATATGCATGAAAATATGCTGGCTCTTATTATATAAATAAGTTTAAGCCATAATCATACAATACATCCATGTAAACCTACTAGCCCCAACAGTGGAACGTTACAGCCACATTCGCATTCTCCTCCAAAGAGATGTACTAGCTCCGTGCAGTGGAGAAGCCAAGGCGCGTTACAATACTATCCAAGCCTTCTTCAAAATAATCTTAGTAGAAGCTTGACTGACCAAAAGCCTATACGATGAGTTATGAGGGACTATTTATAACAAAGGGTGGGGTGATTCTTGACATTCCCCTTTGTGACCATTCAACTACCCTCATGACTCTTCACCTCCTCTATGACCGTTACATCCACTCTTGACACTTGACTTACACTTGGCATGACTCAACATTACAATGGACATGTATCCATGTGAACAGTGGCTTGGACAAGCCAAACTAGACATCATTTGGACTTAGACAACCATAGAAGTCCAACTACTCGACATCCTCATGCTGATCAACAGTGACATATTGATGCCAAGATTGGTAGTCCTTGAGAGTGTCCGTGTGTTCTGTTGTGACATCCGTCTGAAACCTGAACCTTGCCTCCATAGCATATGGGTACGTTGCTCGGGCTCCTATGTCCAACTCATCTATGAGCATGCGTATCATTGTATTTAGTGTGGCCGAACCAGGAACGTACTTATGCATGATGTTTGCACTGATAGGAAATTCTCAGCTAGTGGTGGTGCTTATTAGCTCGTCGAAGAACGAGTCAAGCTCATGTTGGACCTGCTTCTTGGTCTTAACCTGGGTGAGGTCCCAAGTGATGGGATCGCATGAGTGTGCACTATAACCTCCATGATTTTGAATACGCTTGCATGGGAAGCCTGTATGCTAGTGATGATTTGTGGTAGGTCTTCATAGTTCCGAACTTGACTTCGAATATGTGCTTGCAGCTCGACTGCATTGGCCTTCATCATCTTTGGCAATTGAAGCGGGTCTCCCTTTTACTTCATCATCCATGCTCGCATGTTATCAACAGCAGTATGTATGTTCTTCAAGATGTGTACTGTTCTTGCACATCGCTGCTGCCATCCATGGAGATGAACGACTGCTTCATGCACGGTACCAAACTTGGAGTAAAATGCTCACATGACTGTGTCCAAGGACAATACTTCATCCAGTATTGCCTTCTTTAGTTTAGCTCGGGCGGACATTGTCACCAAGTCCTCCCTGCTTGGCCACATGTAGTTCCTTCGCCATTCACTCATTCTTAGTTATGAGAAAATGGATACTTGAGCTAGTGGTTTTGACATATACTCTAGTTGCATTGGCCAATGTAGTTGGATGTTTGTGCACATCAGTCATGATCACTTTCTTTTCAAATTGCGTAGGGGACATTTGGTCCTTCGGAGTTGGTACTCTCTGAGACTGCACAAATTTGTGATGAGACTCGTCAAAGGAGATGTTGTGCATCTCTGCTTCCAGTTGTCCACCAAGGATCTCAGTACCTCATTGGTCATTCAATACTTTCTCATTGTCTGGATGCATTGAAGCAGGTGAGTCGACCTCTCTTTGGTGAGGCACGAGGTCAGTGTCTTGTTCCAACTCCTGCTGCTCCATGTCTGCATCCAACTGTTCAAGAGCTTGTTCTATCTCATGAGAAGAGTCTTTCCCCTATGAGGGTTCACCTTATTCGCCTGATGCCAATTGTTCAGAAGAATCAACTACTTGTACGAGCATTGCTTCGTCTGTCTGCACATGATGCGCCCCCTGTTGAATCTGTTGTTGTTGCGCTTCCTTCTCTTGTTGGTGCAACTCTTGTTCTTTCCGAAGTTGCTCCCTCAGATCATGCAACTCGTTCTCTGCTTCTTCCATTCTCTTCTTATCCCTCTGCCTTCACGCGATTCGCTTGTCACGCTGTTGCCTCTTCTGTTGAATAGTCATAGCTACTCGTTCTACAAGTGGATTTGCTCGAAACTTGCAGCTTTGCTCCTCCTCCATGCAATTGACAATCTTCCTCTTCCCTTTGTCGTACACAAGTATGTTAGGCTCTGCTACCTCTGTTGTTGCTGCTACTACTGGTATTCTCAGTGATGTTGCTTCATGTTGTTGTGCTAACAACTCTACGGAAAAACCGACATGTTCATTGGTTCTGGAGGAATTGTAGCAATACCTCCATGAGTACTCCTCAGCCCAATGACATGCCCCATGGATCCAATTGAATTGAACTCTCATGAAGTGATCCTTCACAATGCAATGTGGGCCATAAGGGTTGAGGCTTCGGAGGTCGAACAGGTACTCTTCATCTATTTAGCTTCGACATTTGCTTGCTTGATGCTCTGAATCTCATATAACTTGATCCGCAACGGAAGAGTGGGCCAAGGTGCCTTCTTCTTCCAATGAATCCTAGTTGTTAATCCTCTTGAGATATGATACACTACTTCTTGCATGACAAGCATGTCCAAAGAAAACTTTGGCAGAACATGTAGAGGCTTCTCCACACTGAACACTTGGATGAACGTGTCGTCCGATGAGGCATACCAATCTGCAATTCTAACGATGCCTTCATCGCTTCTTCTAACATGCAGGGTGGATCCTATTCGAATATCAACTTGTATGTTGGGGTGACAAGATGGTCAGTCAGCCGTATGATCTCTCCTTTGAAGCTGCACTCGGACAATAACTTGAAAAATGTGCTCACAACAATCTCCACGGTGACCACGCCCACTCTAAGCCTGGGAACTCATGTCGGGCACAGAATGCATCTAGAATGTAGGAAAACATATAAATCTCTGCATGCATGCCTTCGAGTGATTGTCAAGCCTTCATGATTTTCTGCTTTAGCTGATGAGCCAGTGTGTCGGGCCAATTGCATGGTCTTCGTTCTCTAGCCAGTTGGTCTAGTGCGACCACCCAACTCTGAGGGAAGGTCTCAGTGCTCGCTTGGCCACTCAGTCGACATGTGGATATGACCAATTATTGTATGAATTCCTCAATATATTCGTCTTATAGATCTGATTGGGGTTCATCCTGAAATGAGTTGGCTCCTTTACCCAATCCTTCAAAATGTCTCTGAAGTGGCCTCTGCTGTTGGGAAAGGTTGCAAGATTCGTCCCACTAACACTACTCAAGGTCATCATCTCGGGGTCAGTGTGAGAGTTGATCCAATGAATCATGTTCGCGCATGGGAATGCGGAGTATTTGCATGCAATCTGGTACAAGCCGAACTTATGAATGTTCACATACACCTAACAGTCTTCAAGGTCTTCCCCAAAAGTACCTGTGAATGTTCCATTCACCTCTTTCCACTTCAGTTTGATGTCCTTGTCTAGATACAGCTTCATATCTTCATAGATTGACAAACCAGAGGACACTTGCTCAGATGCTACTCCAGCTGCCATACCATCAGTGTCCTGAGATCCTATTCTCTTGGAAGCCATTGATACAGATGAAGACTTGAAAGATATGGAAACAAGTAGCATGCATGGCAAGAAATATGTGAGTGAAAAAAAGCAAATTCAGGGAAGGACATAACACATACCTAGGAAACTGTTGAGAAAGATTGTGCAAAATTCACTAGGAGGCTGAGTGAATGGCTACCAGAACTGCGCAAAAGGCAGTATGGAATGTTTGGGAGGCTGGATTGGTTGCTGGATATGCAAAATGCACAATCCAGTTGGGCAAATGGAAGTTGGGATTGCGCAATGCATAATCTCAGCTGAGAAGGACTGTTGGCCAAAGGACAGATTTGCACAATTTCCCAGGCCAAGCAGCCATTGTCCTCCAGGAATGCGCAAAATAGTCTAGGAGGCTAATTTTGGGCCAAAACGCACAAATCTAGGGAGGAAGGTGAGCCTTCCTTCCCCAAATTGCGCAATGCAACCTTGGTGAAGGCAGAGACCATCCCAAGGTTGGCCTGACTCGCCGACGGGAAATTGAAAGCAAGTAAGTCGGTGAAATTCATGGAGACATTAAGTAATAGCAGAAATGATAAATAATGCATGCAAAACATGAATGGAAGATTCAGTAAATAGATCAACATGCATGTGCGTGAGGCTATTCGCTGGTTGGGCGAACGTCCGTGCAAAACAATTTCATGCATGCGACAACAGTGAGATAGCAACGAAAAATGAAACAGAGCTAGTACAAGCTATAATATACATAAGAGACAGTAGGAGTTCAAAGAAATCAAGAAAACAACACTCACACAAGCGAATACACAAAAATCAACATAAATACTGAAAAAGACAAGCTGAGGCCACTTACCCGTGAATAGCGGAGCCAAATGTGTCGAAGAGTCCTGGATGTGTTGTGGGATGTTAGAGCTCCAAGATTGATGTGAATGAATTAGCTCTGATGCGTCGAATAAGTAAGTTTGGTCTCATGACGTGCATGCCACAAATCTAGGAAAAACTAACACTTTGAGGGAAACTTATAAAACAACTTCGCATGTAACCCTTGGGTGCTAAAAATAGCTCCCTAAATCATGGGATGCCTTTTGCATGTTGTCTCTTTCTATTTTTGGAAAATCAAGTCATGCATGTATGCAAGTCAAGTATCCTCAGTCCCGGGTGGAACTGGTCAATCAGATTATTCATGCATGTGAGTGCTCAACTTCTCGGGAAAAATGTGCATTCTTGACTGGGATCTGGGCTAACTGCCCAAGGGGATTGCACAATTTTTGAGCAGAGCAACTGACTACTACCCATACTTGCACAAATCTTGGGTTGAACTACATGATTCTTGGAAAAATTGTGCAAATCCTGCTGGGAGGGTTGGCTGGTAGGAATGCGCAATCCTGGATCCCAGCAGGCTGTCAAAGAGGATTGCGCAATTCTTGGAGGGAAGGATGGTTTCCCTCAACCAATGCACAATTTTCAAGGGGAAGTTGCTCATCCTGCAGCTGGACCAAATCTGGGTAAGCAGCCGGTGAGGGGAATGGGTCGATTGTGATCGACAGGCTGCCTTTGTGCGAGGAAAACACTGAAGCTTGATTGCTTGACAAAGCAAGACAAAGTGTTGTGTAAGGTTGGTAGGAAGGCTCCAAAACAGGCTAAGGAAAAATTTTGGAGGGTGGTTGTAGCTGCTACAACACACAACTTCATGACATAGCATAACTATGTGTCCATCTCTCAAGAGGAAAATCTAAATCTGCAAAATGGCCTAGAGATCCTTCTCTGATTAGAGCAAACAAATCTGCAACCAGTTCAGTAAGTAGGGCAGAGATTGGCAATATGCTTGATGAGTTCAAAACTGATATTTTAGGGAGCCTTAGTGAGCAACTAGACACCCTTAAAATACAAAACAAGCAGAAAGCAGAAGCTGGAGCTTTGGCCATCTTTTGTCCAAAATGTAGGAAGAAACATGCTCTAAGGGGAATGTCCCTTGGATGCAAAAGTTGTAGAAACATGTATGATTTGCTCGGAAAGCCATGAGACCAAGGATTGTCCTTCAATCCCTGGCCTCAAATTTGTCTTTCAAGAAGATCCAAATTCAGTGGAATCTCTCTATTTTGTTACAAGGAGACCATGGCAGGGGTAACAACATCAAGGGTTCAATAATCCTATGAACTTTCAACCCCCGCCAAATTGGAATCCTTGGCAACAACCTTGGCCCCAATCTCAAAATCCATATCAATCATGGGTACAAGGTACGCAAAATCCTTATGGGATATTTGCTCAAATTTATCAATATCCTCCATCCTTTCCAAATCAACAAGTTCCACAACTTCCAAATCAAAATCCACAACTTTCATTACCATTCCCACAACAACAACAACAAACTCCTCAACAAAATTCTCAACTCATGCTTCCATTCCAAAAAAAAGTAAATCAACTACCTTCCCAGCCATTGCCAAATCCCAATAATAAAAATCCTCAAAATGCTTACATGGTAGAAGGACAACAATTTCCTACCTATATGATTGTTCCTCTCAATGATGTACAACTCAGATCTGGTAGAGTTTTAGAAAAACCTTCAATAGATGCTCAAAAGCAAAGTATTTCTGAGGAAGATTCTCTTGAAGCCAATAAAGGTTCTGAAGCATCTCTTCAAAACCCAAACACTCAAAAAGAAAAAGAAAAAGAGTCAACACCCACAACTCCTATAGTTGAGCAACCTGCATCTTCATCCACACCTCCTTTTCCTGAAAGGTTACAAATTGACAAAGGAGTGGAAAAACAAATCTTGTTGCCTAACTATGATTTCCTAGATGAATTAAAGAATGTTTGTATCAAGATTCCCTTGCTACAAGACATTAGAGAGATTCCTATTCTAGCAAAAACAATAAAGGAGTTGAGTCTCAAAAGATCAGGAAGGAAATCAAGAGATACAAGAAGAATCCACCTGGTAGAAAAATTGCAGATATCATGATGGGAAAAATTACCATGCAGAAGTATGTAGATCTCGGTAATCCAATTGTAAAGACACATATCAATGGGGTAGAAATTCCAGATACTTTGATTGACTTAGGGGCTGCTATACACATTATGAGTAGACAGACTATGGAACAGCTAAAACTTCTTAATCTTCTTTTTACACCCACCTTACTGCAACTTGCAAATCGATCTATAATCAAACCAGATGGTGTATTAGAAGATATTTCAGTCTCCTTAGATTCTTGGGAATATCCAGTAGATTTCATGATTTTGACTCCCAAGAGTAA
>APFE030570774.1:233875-287021 GCA_000404065.3 Pinus taeda
GTGAATTCAAATGGGATCTTGATTGTCAAAAAGCCTTTGAAACTTTGAAAACAAGAATATCTGAAGCACCTATCTTGAGAGGACCAAATTGGAAACTCCCTTTCCATATTTCTACATATGCCTCAGATACAGCTCTAGGAGCCGTGTTGGGTTAAAAGGATTTAGTTCCTTATGCCATTTATTATACCAGTAAGAATTTTACTCCCACTGAGTTGAATTATACTGTGACTGAAAAAGAGTGCTTAGTTGTTGTTCATGCAATCAATAAGTTTAGACATTATATAACAGGCTATGAAACTTTTATCCATACTGATCATTCTGTTATTAGATATCTACTGAACAAACCTGTTACTAATGGAAGAGTTACAAGGTGGCTCTTACTGTTACAAGAATTCAATATTACTGTGTTGGATAGACCAGGGAAACAAAATACAGTAGCTGATTTATTGTCTAGGATCCAAAATACTAAAGAAGATTCTCCTGTAGAGGATAAGTTTCTTGATGAATATTTGTTTGCAGTAACTACTAAGACTCCTTGGTATGCAGATATTTCTAACTATTTGGTTACAGGGAAACTACCTCCACATCTATTTCCCAGTGAAAGAAGAAAGATTATTCAGGAGAGTTCAAAATATTCATGGATTTCTAATGAATTGTTTAAAATAGGGCCAGATTTTGTGATCAGAAGATGTGTTAGGGAAGATGAAATACCTGACATCCTCAAGGAATGTCATGATGAACCATGCGGCAAACACTTTGCTGACAAAAGGATGGCTTATAAAATCCTTTCTTTAGGATATCATTGGCCTTCCCTCTTTAAAGATACAAAAGAATATGTCAAAAGGTATGACAGCTGCCAAAGAGTAGGGAAACCAACTCTTTCAAATGAAATGCCATTACAGTCACAGGTACTTATCGAACCCTTTGAAAAATGGGCGTTAGATTTCATTGGACCTATTAATCCACCATCTAAACAAAAGAAATATATATTGGTATGTACTGATTATGTCACTAAATGGGTAGAAGCCAAAGCATTACTTTCTGCTACTGAAAATCCAGTTGTTAGTTTTCTTTATGAAGATATTTTTACTCGCTTTGGTGTCCCAAGAGAAATTGTGACAGATCGGGGAAGTCAATTTACATCCAACATGGTGGAGAAGCTAATGGAAGAATACAAAATCAAGCACAGGAAATCTACTCCTTACCATCCGCAAGCAAATGGCCAAGTGGAGTCTACAAACAAAGTTATTGAAAGCATCATGACCAAAATTGTTCATCTACACATAAGAGATTGGGCAGAAAGGCTTCCTGAAGCCTTATGGGCCTACAGAACTACATGGAGAAATACAACAGGACATTCCCCCTATGAACTTGTTTATGGGAAAGAAGTCCTGCTCCCCATTGAGTTCCAAGTAAAAACCTTCAAGATGGAAGTTCAGTTGGGGATGGATCTATCGGAAGCCCAAAAGCATAGAATGGAGCAGTTGAATGAGCTAGATGAGATCAGACAAGAAGCAATCCTAAGAACTAATCTAGTTCAATATCAGAGAGCTAAGTGGCATGACAAATACATCAAAGAGAAAAAGTTCCAAGAAGGAGACTGGGCATTGCTATTTGATTCTAAGTTTAAAGACTTTAAAGGAAAATTTCAAACTCATTGGCTTGGGCCATATGAGATTGACAAAATCTTTAGCAATGGAGGGGTAAAAATCAAGACCATTGATGAATCTCAAACTCCTCCTATTGTGAATGGCCACAGATTAAAGATCTATCATAAGCCACTCTCAAAAGAGGAATTTGTCAAAATGTTTCAAGATAATTTTGCAATAGGGCTGGTGAAGAAGAATCCTTCTTCTCCACCAGCCTAGCCTTTGCTCTTTTCTGTCAAAAATAATAATAATGATAATAAATTAAATGTTGTTAAGCTTGAAAACCAATCATTTTATTGCAGCCTCTACCGAAAATGTAGGGCGAAAATCAGGAATTCCTGACACCCTATATTTTCCAAAAAAAAAAAATTCTCTCTCTCATTTTTTATTCCATTCCACACCATCCTCATTCCACTCCATCTCATTTCCATTCCAAATCACTTCATTTCAACTCCATTTCATTCATTTCATTCCATTAATAAAAAAAATTATGACCATTTTCCATCGAGTCAGTCATCATTTATACATCTCACTCAGTTATAAGCTTCTTGGGTCAGTTTCTGCAGCTAAGGTCAGTTTCCGCAGCTAAAGTCAGTTTCCGCAGCTGCTCACTGATTCCGCAGCCAGTTGGGTTTCTGCAACTACCACTCTGTTTTTCAAAAAAAACATTTTTTTACAGTCAGATGTTAGTTCAGCAATCATGAAATCAAATGCAGGTATGAGGATATATTATGAAGACATAAGGCATTCAAAAGCACCAACAAGGAGCAACTGATTGAAGACTAAGAAAAAATGACAAAATTTCCAAAGCTATGAACAAAACTTTATTTCAAATGGCATTCTAACACATTTTTGCATAGTTATTGAATCACGAGCTCAACTATATGCAATGATTAAACGAAATTGCCTCTATAACCATTTCATTTCACGCCATTCCTCCATAAGCCATTCATTTATTTTCCAACGGTCTTATGATTAAATTCCCGGATTTAACTTAAGTTTGGAAATATTCTCACACTCCATTTGACTACGGCTTCTTTCAGCCGCACAAAATCTGCAGTCGTTTTATAAACGTGCTTGCGTCCATTCTACAACCACCCAATTTTAAAAACTGCCAGATGCACTCTCTCCCCCTACTGTTCTATTGACCTCACGGCTTCATTTCCACCTTGCTCACATAAGCCTTCACCCCATTTTGTTATTTGTTTCGCTTCATTCCGTGTACCTATTTTCTGATATCAGCTTACAGTTGCTGGTCTCCTTCATAAACCCTGACCATCTCTGCTAATTCAGATGAGTTTTAAAGAATAGAGGGAAGGATGGGACGGTTGTTGAGGGCAGAACTAGAGGGACCTAAATTTATTGAAGGATATCCGCAAGTGAAAGATATATTGAAGAAGGCCAGGTGGTTATGTTTTATCCAGAAATTCAAAGGCTACCATAGGGAGGTTACAAAGGCCTTTGCAAGGAATTTTGACGGACTAGAGGTGGAAATTGGAGACCTAAAATTCATAGTAACTGAAGCGTCAATAGCAGCTGCCACAAAACTTCCCCAGGGAGGTGAACACTGGTTTGAGAACCGAGGCATTGGTGATGAAGCTTGGAGAGTGATCTTACGTGACCCAGGTATGGATGTCACCTTTTTCAAAAATGGAATTCCTATTCATGTTTTAAGAGAAGAATGGGCTAGCTTATTGTTAGTTATTCAAAAATTTATCACCTATGAGGGACGTTTTGGAGCAATGTACATGTATCATGCACGTCTGTTGATGAATTTCCTAGACAACCAGATCCTTAATCTACCATACTTCTTACTAAACAGTTTGAAAAAGATGTCTGTAACCGTCCAAAAGCATCTGGGGGACGTAGAACCACATTTGTATCACCATCGTCTCATAAAAATCCTGATAGAAAAACAATTAAAGGAGAAAAAGGATACTTGGGAGCAATTTTTAATTAGAAATTTCTTTGAAGAACCCCAAGAAACCCCTAAAGGAAGTACAACAAAAAGAAGTAGAAGAAAGAGAACAGATGATAAAACTCAAAGCCCTCCTACTAACACAGTTGAGAGAAAAGAAAGACTGTCTAAAAAGGGGAAGGAAAAGACTCCTACTAACACAGTTGAGAAAACTAGTAGGGAAGAAAGACTATCTAAAAGGGGGAAGGAAAAGACTCCTACTAACACAGTTGAGAAAACTAGTAGGGAAGAAAGACTGTCTAAAAGGAGGAAGGAAGAGACTGAGGGTAAAAAGCGAACAAAATCAAAGGAGAAAAGAAGCATTGAGGTTGTGCATCAAACCCATTCCTCAGAAGAAGACCATCAAGTATTGTCTGAGAGATTGGTTCACCTTCGAAAACAGTCAGCTATGGCCAAAAAGAAAGGGAAAGGAAAACATAAGGAAAAAGACAGTAGTCTGCAATATGTAAGAAGAAGCAGCAGGCTTAAGGGAAAATGGAGAAAAACACAAACGAAAGGACCCCATTTTGTTGATTTAGGAGAAGAAACACCTGAACAAACTCTAGCTGGCAGTATTCCACCTCATTCTCAGCCAAATGTTGAAACTAGTCCTCAAGGTGATGACATGAGTCCTTTTCGACCAAAATTTGAAGTCAATTCTCCTCCATAGCATTTTGGGGACAGCCCCGGGAAAACGACACTCGAAATAGATCCAAAACAACAACAGGTGTATGATTACATAGAATCCTTGGAAAGAACAGCCACGGGTCCCAGCGCTTCATCCACTCAACCTCACATAGCACAAGAAGCCCTAGTGCAATCATTGAAACAAGAAATCTTTGAGTTGGAGGTTTTAAATCGACATATTAAAAATGAAAATGAAGCACTCAAGGAGAAGAGTAGACTGGACAATATCATCCATGACAACACTATGCTACACATGGGATTCTGGCACAGAAAGAACAGAAAATTGAAGAAGAAATGCAAGAAGATAAGTAGAACACTGGTTAATCTTAAATTCAGATGCATGATGAAGAAGCCCAGGATGTTAGCAGCACCAAGAAAGAGAGGAAGAGGGCTAGATGTACTGGCAGAAGCTTTAGAACATATGGTTTGAAGGGGAGATAATCAAATTTTTGTTGCATGAGGACATGCAACACCTTCACAGGGGGGGTATGTTGAGTCCCAAACTTGCATTTTTCCTACACCTTTTTCTAGCTTCTTCCCATTCATCTGAACCTCCTAAGTCATAAGTATCATTGCATATTAGTTAAAAAAGGGCATTTAAAGTGGTTTCTTGACTATGTGTTTGTGTTGCTATTTGAACTAGATTTTTGTTTATAAGTTGCGGAATCTTGTCACTTTCCGTAGCCAACCCAAGTTTCCGCAGTTGTTTTGTCAAAGTCTATATTGCAGGTGTCTTCAAGCGAATCGAGCCACATGGGCAAGTTGCAATCGATGTGGATATGGACTAAGTCCTATTGGCTTAGTCGAATTCATCAGAAAAGGCCATAGTCAACGGTGGGCAAAGCGGTAGTCAACTCAAGACTCCTACGGTGATAAAACTCTGTTTTTCATCACGTGAAGCTTTGCGTGGTTGTTCCTAGATCTCAGGGGACAATTTAACACCTGTGGACTGCTCCATGAACCGGATCCAACAGCCACCTTCCAAAGATTGAATCCTCACGGAAGCCATAGTGCTAAATCTCGGGACGTGGTTGCTTACGTGTCTTGTATCAACACCGAATGTAGGAAAACAGTTATATTATCCTCTGTTATAAATAATGCGTTCTCATACGCATATTAGTTAGCTTTTTGATAATGTAATTCTGACTGTAAAGGAACCCACTGTGCCGTAACTTTATCACTGTGTTGTGACTGCATTTTAATACATAAGAAGACTCTGTTTTTGAGCTCAATTCGTGGTTGATCGTTGATTGTTCGAGGATTGTGCAGAGGGCCCCTGCACAGGCCGAGGTCTTGTTTATTACTGTAGAGTTTCCTGTTTTATTTCTTTATGTTCTTATGCCATAATCATTCACTTGTATATATATCACATCTCTTATGGTATTAAGTTTGATAGTTGTCCATAGCTTTTCACATTTTCTATGCTGTTAACTGATCAGTGCTTTTGTTTCAGATTAAAATAGGCAGCCAGGCATTTTCACGTAGTTCTCTAATGACTAATGACATGGAATCATTCTTGTCCTTCTGTTGATTTTCATTTCCTTTAGTTTTTAGTTCTAGCATTGTGTTATTTATTTCAGTTTTGCTCATTTACTCTTCTGCAAGATAGATATTAAATTACTCATGTCATTTTCAGTTACCTCCTAAAGCCAGAGCGAGTCAAATGATGAGGGATTGAAGTATGAATGCGTAGTTTGATATTAGTTTATTTTCTGCAAGTTAGTTATTGAATTGTTCATGTCATTTTCAAATACCTCCTAAAGCCAGAGCGAGTCAAATGGTGAGGGATTGAAGTATGAATGTGTAGTTTGATATTAGTTTATTTTTCTGCAAGTTAGTTATTGAATTGCTCATGTCATTTTCAGTTACCTCCTAAAGCCAGAGCGAGTTGAATGGTGAGGGATTGAAGTATGAGTGTGTAGTTTGATATTAGTTTTATTTTCTGCAAATTAGATATCAGATTGCTCAAGTTGTTTATGATTACCTCCTAAAGCCAGAGCGAGTCGAATAGTGAGGGTTCAGAATATGAGTTGATGTAATGTGATTTTAGTTTACTTTTGCTTGCAATTCTTGGATTTCTTTGAGTTAAGTTTTTCTTATATTTTCATGGCAGCAGGATAATGGATTTCATGGTCACTAGCTCACTGTTGTTTAATTAGAATAGTGGCACATTTTCACTCTCTTTTCAAGAATTAGTTTCATCATCGCATGTTTTTAAAAAAAGTTTGAAGTTTTGAAAATCATTTTAAAAGACATCATTGCCTTGAACATTTATATCATACTTATCTTTTAGAATTTCCATCTCACATTAGGGAATTAACAGGAATAAACCAAAAACAAAACAAAAACTCAAAAACGACAAAAAAATAAGAAATAGGTTATCTTGCACATATAGTCCGCCGCACTTCAACAATTTACGACTCCCGGATTGACAATTAATACAGCAATTTAGGACACTCTAAATTGAACAAACAATTGGTGCATGGGGCTCTTTTCAGAAAGCAACATAATGGATTATTTCTCAACTGTATAGAAGCGCATGATTCAGAGAAAGTATTGCACGACCTCCATGATGGACCAATCAAGGGAAATTTTGTAGGAAACACAACTATGCATAAAATCATGTGGGACGGTTTCTATTGGCCCACATTGTTCTAAGATGCTCATGCTTATGCCCGTAAGTGTCTGGTCTATCAAAGGTGTGCTGGCCGAAACAAGAAGCCAACTGCCCCATTGCAGCATATCGCAGTGGAAGAACCCTTTCAACAGTGGGGTTTGGATGTTATTGGAGAAATATTTCAGCATTCATCAAAGAAACACTGCTATATTCTCACTACTACAGACTACTTTACGCGGTGGACAAAAGTATTTCTTCTTAAACAAGTGAATGATTAGGAAGTCATCAATTTCCTTCAGCAGAATATCATTTCCAGGTTCGACATTCCTACTTCACTTGTTTTTTATAATGCAACATATTTATCATCGTTAAAACTCTATGATTTTGCATAAGAAAATGGAATCGTGTTGAAGAATTCAACTAATTATTATCCATAGGAAAATGGTCTTGTTGAACCCAGAAATAAGAACCTTATCTATATCATCAAAAAGACCATATTCTCTTAACAAAGGAACTGACACTCTACTTTGGTTAATGCTTTTTGTGTTGACCAAGTCATGCCAAAACTGTGTCTGAACACCTCTTCTTAATTCCTGGTGTATGAAAAAAAAGTCATCATCCATCCTAACATTTACTTTACTGCTCTCCAACTTTTGCAAGAATCCCAAGGCAAGACATGCTTATTAGTGTTGTGTAAGATGGACACTCTTCACAAGTTGCAGGAAGAAAGTATGAAAGCAAAAGAAATATTTTCACTTCATCAAAACCGTATCAAGAGGTGGTTAGACAAGAAGTTTGCAAGGAAGAATAACTTCAGTGTGGATGAATTAGTCTTGAAGTAGAACGAAGCCCACGAGGACAAAGGAAAACACACCAAGTTTCAATCCTTGTGGATTAGACCATTCACGATCCATGAAAATTTTGGCCAACACATGTATCATCTGCAATCACTTGGAGGGAGGATTAAATCTCTCCCTATCAGTGGACAAGACTTAAAAAATTATTTTCAGTGAAAATTTGGGGTTGTGCCCTGCACTATGTACATGTACTTTCTTGTTTGTTTGATTTTGGTTTTGTTTTCTGTATGTTTCATGTAAATAAATGTTGGTTTTCAATTTGTTTCCTAGCTTCTTTGTGTGTGGCTAAGTTAAAAGAGAGTCTTGTGACACTTCAACATTTAGCTAACCTTCTCTCCATCTTCCTTGTTTTGTTTATGTATTTTGGTCAATGAATTTCCTACGGAAGATATAATCCATCTCTAAGGAGATTTTTGGTTAAACCATGAACCCTTGTCTATTCAGGAAAAACCTCATGACCATACTCACATTTTTATGTTTTCATGTTGTCATGCCTATCCAATTAGTAAAGGAGGAGAAGGAGAAAAATCTAAATGAGCAAAGCTAAATCAGAGGTATCCATATGCTTATATGAAGGAACAACCTCTTCTTCTCTCAATAAGTCTGGATCCACCTTTTGCCCATAAAATGAATAAATGCCAATGCACGGTCCTATAAAATAAACAAATAAAAGCGAGGACGAGAAATGCTTCCTACGTAGGGAGGTGATGCAAGCAACTTTGTCGAGGTATTGTCTAGGCTCGCTGGAAGCGGAGAAATGTATGTGTTTCTATAGTGAGTCCACAGGGGTATTGTTCAGGCCTACTGGCAGTGGAGCAACATCAAAGATGAGAAAATATACTCTGAATATCTTAAGCTTGTGAACTTCACTACCCTTCCCAACTCAAAACTTTGCGACATTGCTCAATCTTATGGTGTGTTCAACTAAGAAAGGTATGGAGGGGACCATGTTTATTCACGGGGTAAGTGGGGAGACTAAGGTAATCCGCACGATGAATCAATACTCCCCGAAAGAGCCAAGGACCTACAAAGAAGAGTTAACCAAGGTAGAGAAGTTGGAATTCTACCAATGCGTTGCCAAGTGTTGTCGTTGCTACAACACCCTCCAATATTTGGCTTACACTCAATTTAGGAGCTTTCTTTGGCCTTGTACATTGTTGTTGAAAAGTTTGAAGCTCATTTCATGTGTTTTCTTAAGGAGTTTTTGTCCCCTTTGCAAGATAGATAAAATATCATATTTTCACATGTCGATTGTCCTATAATGTATAAAAGATCATTCTAGTGGTTTGGAGAGGTCACCTTTGTGTAAATTAGTTTTTCTAACCATGTAAACATATGTTGCAATCATTTCGAAATTTTTAAGCCTTGTAGCACAAGTGTCATCACGAATGCCACAAAGTGTATCTTAAGTGTCGCACTTGTTGTAAAGTTGTCACATGGAGGGAAATGCATTGTCACATGCCCTGGATGATTTATGTTGTTATGTCGTCAAGTATTATAATTGTGTGATCACAGTCAAAGTTTATCACTGTTCACATCAGCTTCAGTGATCCTGCACATAGTGATTTTCTAGAAATCTTCCCGGCCAAGCAACCTAGCTTCACTCCACCTTCCTGAACTGTGCATTAGACAATCTCAGTTCTTAGTTGTGACCTTGCATCTTTCCACTGTGAAATGCGCAGTTCTTTCCTCCCAGGACCACTGCAATACACATTTTTTGTAATTAAGCCCTGGCCTTGATCCCCATAATTGTGCAATCTTTTCTCCCATCATGGCCTAAATTGTGCACTGTGCAGTCTCTAGACTCAAGCTCATCCTTGAGCTCCTGAACTACGCAGTTGCACAATTGCCTAACCTCTCTTGTCCCCCAGAACTACACAATGTGCTCCCCCAGTGCTCATTCCTTCATCATGTCACACTAACCCCGAGAATTGCATAGTTTGTCCCCTCGACCCAGGCTAAATTATGCATTGTGCAGTTTCAAGGCTCAAATCTCCCCTTTCCTGCTTGAAATGTGCAAGTGCGTAACCACTGGACCCTTTTCCCAACCTTCCATCCAGTTCCAACTTAGTCAATGGATCAACATGCTCAATCTTAGACTAGGGGGTTTTCAAATTGATGTCATCTCGTCATGAGTGAAAGGGGCACCAGTTTTCGATCACCTTTCAAGACTTGAGATCATTGAAGATTCCTAATCACCAAGCCATGCAGAGGTGAAAAGAAGAAGACCTACAACACATAGTGGCAGCAGTGGTTTGACATTGTCACATCATTAAGAAATTCTGTCAGTAGTGTCATGTCATGAGTTGTCTCATGCCACACCATCATGGTTAATGATGTAAATTATGTTTTAAAAATGTATTGTAAATTGGAAGTCCTAAGGACATGTATGGAATATGAAGATTCATGTAAAGTTGAAAATTCATAGGAAGTCAAACACTCATCGGGGTAGATGAAAATTCATAAAGAAGGTGAAGCATCACTTCCTCATTGTTATATATACACCCTCATTGTAAGAGCAAAGGAATTTTCACCTTGGCTCCTCCTGCAAGGAATTAGAGAGAGAAGATAGTTCTTTTGAGGAGTAAGGATTGGCTCCAACACTCCACTATTGGAGTTAATGGTTCATTGTATACATGTGTCTTGGAAATATTACTTAATATAAGAAGCCCTACGGGCCAACACGTTCTTCATGCATGGATTATGGATATTTGTAAGACTATTATGTGATGTTTTTAATTCATATTTTCTTTCATATGTGCTAAACTAGTTGAACTATTTCAGTTATTTTGGTACTTATCATATTGAGAATGTATTGTAAATTATATTATTGTTGGCGTGTTCTCGTGGACTACTCCGTTAGATATTAGAGAGACCCTCCTCACTACATTGGTTGCACCGATCGTCACATCTTTGTGGACTACTCCACTTGATCTTGTATGGATTCTTCTAATTTATGTGTGTCTCTATTAGGGTGGTATTACTACCTCTCTCTCAGAGGCTCACTTTTCCTCCCCTCCGTGATGAAAGAACTTTGACACACATATGATCGAACACTCAATAGGCACACCCCCCTTTCTTTTCGAATGCACATTTTCATCCCTCTCTCTTGTTGACAGTTAGAGCCAAGGCATATCTTTAAGATAACTGACAACTAGGCCATATTTTGGATGGGGCTCCTATCTCAAGCGATGTGAGGTCTAATCGGGACCACATATCAGGGAGACCCCTTGAATGTTGGCAGGTCCAACATCGTCAACATATTCCTTTACTTCTAGGCTAGAGGTTATATTTTGAATTTTTTGTTTATAACAAATCCCATAAGGATCCCCTAGGCTCATAGTCCAATTTAGAGTTTTAAGGAATCCCCATCTAGGTTTATTCTTCTACCAAGACCTTTTTTATCATAGGCATGGGGATAAGGGTTGAAAACAAATGTTTGTTAATGCCTAATAGGATCGGAAAAAATTCACTAATAGATTCCAAGCCTTTTGTTCCTTCCTCTAAAACCAAATTATTCATAGATTTTATTTTACAAGGGGAACATAATTATGGGGACTTCACCAAGAGAGGTATGCAATCCTTGTTTCCGTTGATGGTTTCCAGGCTCTGTGCTTTATGGAGACCCGAGGCTAAGGGTTTCTTTGCTCATTCTCATATCATCACATAAGGTCCTTTAAAATACCTCATTTCCATTATAACTTTTTCCCTACAAGTAATTTGAGGGGATTCTATCAATACCATCCTTAGTGCTTGAGGTTTCTTCCTTTAAGCCCATACCTTCCTTTAGAAAGGGTAATTCTAATCCACTATTAAGCATCCATATTTGTGACATTGCCCACATTTGAAAGGTATTCCTTCATAATCAAGAGTTAACTAATAATGATTTTTACCCCACTAAATAACCAATTCCTTTGTTAGGCTTTTGCTAGTTTTCAGACACACTAGTATTCTGGCCATCCTAAAGTATCTAATATCTCATAAAGATAAATCAAAGTCATGATACAAACCAAGGGAGTTCCTTGTTTCTAAAAATATATCCTTTGGCCATTAAAAAAAGAGGTAGCTTGAGAATTCGATCCCAGACTAGAAGTATGTCCACCCCAATGTTATCAACACCAAATCTAAAGCAAAAAAATTGATTGGTCCAATTGGTTTTGATGCCATATTGGTTATGTCGAGGGTTCCAAATTGAAAATGGTCGATCATGTATTGAATCAACCAATGCCATATCGAAATCCGTTGATTCTGTATGGCAGCAACTTAAATTCTTGAACTCACTGATTTTGTACAATGTCATATGGTCATGGCTTGGGACCACTAAGAATTTAATGTAAAAACAAAAACAATAAAATAATAAATGTGAAAACAAAAAGATTAACTCTAGTATCTTTCCTCTATATTTTCCTTTCTATCAAGTTACTTAAATCTTTAATACTACCCTTACTTGTTTTAAGATGTTTGAAAATAGTTCCAACCTTATTGAACTTCAATATTTGAGAATAATTCCAATCTTATTGAACTTCATATAAGTGAGACAAAATTACAATGTTTCCACCCAATTCAATCAATGTATGAGAGTATATCACCCACAATTAATCAAAAGCATCAAAAACACGTGCTTCAATGTTGATGGCATTGTTGTTGAACTCTTTTGTCATTATCCTAATAAAAATGTACCCTTCACTCATAAAAAACCTATTAAACTTTTTCCATCTTATTATCCTTGTCGTTAGGTAGGCATATTGGTTGACTTTATATTAATCTGGTCAAATATATCAAATATTTTTCAAATTACTAAAGTGTAACTTTAATAAATAATTTTTCTATTTTCTGTAAAAAAAAATATTCACATTTATCTCTCATTTGATTGGCTACAAATTTGAAAATGTTATTAGGCTACGCCTTGTTTAGTCAACCCTATTTATTTTCAAAATTTGTGTTATGTACCATATGATCCAAAACAAAGATAAAAATTGCAAATAAAATACAACTGAGTACTCAGGCCCATTAATAATGCATAATGTGCGGAGGAGTTGCCCAGAAAGTTTTGGAAATTCCAGTCATATTTAGAGAAAAATTGGCAATAATTTTTGTAAATCTAAGTTATAGTTGTTAAGCTTCAAAATTTTAAGTGTCCTAGACGTTTTTGATGGTCCTGAATCCATTTCCACCATCAAAAACACGATTCAAACACTGCCTCTACAAGATGTTTTGAAATTTTATTACTGGGATTTCGACTACTTTTGGCCGTTAGAACAATTCCATTTCCACCATCAAAAACACGATTCAAACACTGCGTCTACAAGATGTTTTGAAATTTTATTACTGAGATTCCGATTATTTTTGACCATCCGGGCAATTCCTCCCCTCGTTAGACAACTCCCATTAACAATAACCCTCGTTAGACGACTCCATTAACAATACTAGAATGAATTGTAGTAAATATTTATATTATATGGTAAAAACTTACAAATGACACATGACTCTCTTTCGTAACACTCAGCTTCTATGTCCTCTTGCATATTAAAACATTGTTTATATGTTGTAGCGCCTCATCACAATGCACCTCTACACATTATTTTTCCAGGAGACCCAATATATTTACGCCGTAAGGCGTTTCCATTTGAAATCAACTTTCCTCTTGGGTTACGTGTACATTTCTGAGCCTTTGATTTAAGTGTTAGACGATGAAACTAATATCATCCATCCAATTGATGAAACCGGTATACGATGAGACCTCGCACCGCAGATAGACGGTTGCCATATATCCGGGTTGCATCTTAAACACGTTCTTCCATCCACGTTCCTGCGCAGGCGCTGCCATGACTTTCCCTGGGCATGTTTCTCAAATTGCATTTGAGGGCGTCGTTTTGTTTCTGCATGCAAGACTTAAATTCGTCCAGTTTCAGCAGCTCTGTTTGCTGGAGAACGAGAAACAGTCCGAGATGGATATGGAGTGGATGATTGTCGTCTGTGAGATCGATGAAATGCCATATTTCACTGGTTCCTTGCCTCGGCGTCTCAGTAGCTGGGGCATCATAGGGTAATCCGTTGAAGAACAAATGGGTCGGATCTCCCGTTGCGCTTTCGTATTCATACATGGTTATGTACCTCGTATGGGCCGCTCTTTCCTTTCGGGGACATCTGTGAAATTATCGTCATTCTCATACTTTCTAGTGACCTTCTGACTGGATTTTTCCCGTCTTTGCTCCTCACGAGAATCTCTAAAGGAAACTCAATAATCTTTTAGAGGAAAACTCTAATATTGCACCATCTATTGCTCTGTGCTTTTGAATTTCTGAAAATTTAGTTCGATATCTTACCTGCCTTTGGCTTAGGACTGTTTAAATATACGAATGCCATATTTTCCTTCTATTGAAAGCTTTTCAGCGAGGTTTACGCGGGCACCGATGCTTCTGGAAATTTATTACAAGGATTTAACGCGTTTCCATGTTAAGGCTATGTTGGGCAGAGAGAAAGTTGTTTCATCTGAGTTTCCAAGGATTGAAAACATTCCAAGTCCCCGTTGAAGTCTTTAATGTAGCTATATGGAATTTTTCTAGTTAGGCGTAATCTTTAAGATCTCAAAATTCCATAGCGGGTCATATGTATATTTCTGTTTTGGCGTTATCTTTAAGATCTTAGAGTTCCATAGCTGGTCATATTTCAGGAACATTTACATTTTCTTTATAAATGACTCTGCGATGCTTTCAATATCTTCTTCTGTGTGATCTATTGTGTCTTTTACTGCGTGAAAAAATCCACAATATTTTCATGCGACTTTTCCGGTTTTTACAAGTCCTATATATAATTTCCCGCCTGCATAGCATCGTCCTTACCGATCTTAACGTAGAAGATAAGTATCAACTTCGTATGTAGTAAGGCCTTAGACAATTATTTTTAATTGCAGGATTGCTATGTGATTCCTTCTTTTTTTAGCGTGTTTTACTATTGTTTTGAAGGTATTGATCATGAAGTTTGGGGAGAGGTTTTCCGAGTATCTACACAGAGAGGACGAGCATTTTCTGGACAAATGTAAAAATGTCGAATACAAACGGTTAAAAAAGGTTCTGAAAAAGTGTCGGGTTGGATACTTGCATGAAGGGACCACATCTGAGTCTGAAGGACGACTCTCCAGTTCACAAACAACAGAAAACGAAGACCTGATATGCGAGGAAACAGCCAAAATCATTTCCAAATCATCTGATCCATCCAACCGTACATGTTCTCCGAAAACTTGCCCAGGTGCTTAATTCTTATTGTTACCTTCCTCTTTCAGTTTGTTATGCAATATCTAATAGCCAGAAACTTACTGAATTGGCTCGCTGATTCGCTTTAAACGTGTCTACCCTTGCTTTTTCGGACACGTCTTCTTGCAGTATGTGACAAAATTTTCTTTTACGAGCTTACAAAAGAAGTATCGGCTATAGTGGGTTGCTTCAGTTCTCGTGCGAGACGTTTGTTACATCTACATATTGCATCTGGTTTTCAAAGGTATCTGTGGTGTATTAAACATTTCTTTGCTGATGATCATGAGGCAATGATTCGAGAAGGCCAACACTTAGTCAGCTATGTGGCCATGAATGCCATTGCGATTTGAAAGATTCTGAAAAAGTATAACAAAGTAAGTTCAGGGGAAACTGTGTCGTTCATACTACAAATGTTTGTTTTATATTTCATTCAAAAAGATTTTATATGTTACATAATCACCACAGCTCACTTTCAAAGCCTGATACCCTCTCTTGTACCATTAACTCTGCGGGCGCATGGAGGCCGCGTCAGAGAGTAGGTGGTCCCGTTTAGGAGTAAGAAAGCTCTGGAAAAATATGAAAGGAAGAAAACCCTCTTTAAGATGCCTTTTTTCCCAACCCTGTTGCAAGGAGGGGGGCGGTTTTAGCAACAACCACTACAGATTAGGAAATTTGTGGATACACCTGTCATCTATCCCGCTGCTACAACACTTACCATAAATCCCTCGGATATCCCTTGGATATCTGCATGTTTATCGGGGAAAGATAGTGTACTTGTGCAGCGTGTACAAGTTAAGTTTGCTACTATCTGGGTGTGACACTATCTTTAAAAAAAAAAACGCTTTCTTTTCGTATTATAAAAAAAGAGAGTACATTCTCGGAGCATTTACGTTCCACAGTCTTTCAATTTTTTCCGTCTTCCTATCTTTGTTCTTCTATTATACAATCATATTTGTCTAAGGGAGTTACATAAAAGTCCACTAATAGTAGTTTTGCAACAGTAGAGCACAGTCAAAAATTACAAAAAGTTGTAGCGAGTGAGCATAATATCTACGAGTGATTACATAATTTCTACTAGGAGTAACACAGTTGACATATTTGCAGAATGTTGTGACCATAGACCATGTGCACTATAAAGAGGAGAAAGACTCAGAGTTCTTCTCAAAATGTTGTGACCATAGAGCATGTGCACTATAAAGAGGAGAAGGACCCAGAGTTCAAGAGGAGTAACACAGTTGACATATTCCCATAATGTTGTGACCATAGAGCATGTGCACTATAAAGAGGAGAAGGACCCAGATTTCAAGAGGAGTAACACAGTTGACATATTCCCATAATGTTGTGACCATAGAGCATGTGCACTATAAAGAGGAGAAGGACCCAGAGTTCAAGAGCTCGCCATGTGCGTAAGCTGCATACTTTGAGAAGAGGTCTGCCACTTGATTCTGCTCTCTGTAGATGTGGGTGTATGTTATGTTCTGAAAGCTGTTAGCCAGTCTCCTAATAAGCCCCATCCAATTGGAGAGGATAAGAGGGTTGAAAGAGGAGTGATCCTTGACCCAGTCTATGATGCTTTTGGCATCTCCATGAATGTAAATTTGTCTATAATGCTTTTGGCATCTCCATGGATGTAAATTTGTTCCTGTCTTAACCATTCTGCAAACTGAAGAGCGCCCCATAGTGCTATGATCTGGGCTCTGCTGTTAATTCCCTGTCCCCCCTTCCACCAGAAGTGATATAGTCTCCCAGGTTCTAGAATGATGACTACTCCACAGCCCCTTCGTTGGCTTGCCCCATCGAATAGACCAATTGGATATTTTCCCTTTAGTTCCTTTATAGCTATCTTTTGCTTCTTTATCTGTCTCCTAATGGGACTGATCTCTGAAAAATAATTAAAAAATAATTAACAGCCTTCATGATAACCTCCTGAATCACCAGCGGTTTTTCTTCGAAAATGTAAGAGTTTCTGCTTTTCGCCAAATAGACCAAATGATGTGGAAGAGTAATGCATGGAACTTATTTCCTTTTCGGAGCCAGAAGTGTAGGCAAGAACTCATTGGGTGTGACACTATCTATGAGCAACAAAAGTACAAGGTAGCAATCGTTAATACTAATAGTCCATTTGGTGGTATGGATTTCCCACCATGGATGGTGTGGACATCCCAAGCTAATGCCCATGCCAAAGACACACGGAGTTACATTGGAGCATTATGGTTTTATGTGTGAAGCATCTTGGGTTTTCCATCATCCCACAAAGATGTGGGTGTGCACACCCAGTAAGTTAGCAACCATGATCATCTGTTACATGCTAGAAAGGAGAGCTTCAAAAAAGGAAATGAACATTGTTAGCTCGAGTTATTGGTGTTTTTTATCCAGTCTCTGGACTTGAGTATTCAATATACTAAGGCTTGTCTTCCCGTTATTAATTTGGTAATTGTTCACTATGTTCTTGATGTTGTCCTGAATCGTAAACCATTGTAATGCAAGATACAGTGTTTGATCCTGTTGCATTGGGATGTGGACATGTTTTCTGCAACATTTGTGCGTGCACAGGGGCATCAATGCCAACAATTGAAGGGGTCAAAGCGGCCAATCAACGTGCCAGGTGCCCAATATGCCGACAGGTATTGCTTTACCTATTTGTCTTTAGAATTTGAAGGAGTGCACTTCTGATGAAAATACAATCAATTTAGGTGTTTGACAGGATCGATTGAACTTGAGAAAATGTTGGCTTATATAATTACAAAAAAGGAGAGTTACATTGTCCAAGTATTCACTTAGTATATTCACGGTTTATTTTGTAGAGAAATAGATTAATCAAACCCTACATTGTGATATTAAATATCTTACTTGTACTGATAATGCATTAAAAACAGAGGAAGAAACAATCAATGTTGCACATAGTTGCTTGAGTTGCTTGAGAAAGGATTTGTCACTTCTAGAAATGAGAACGGCCATAGGAAATGGAATTTCTTGCCTTGTTTCCATTTCTGGAGCATTTCTTCAGCAAGAACGAAACCCCTCCTTCCATTGCAATGCCCATTTCATTATAGGACATCACATGTCAAAAATCTGGAGGCTCTAGAAAAATGAAGGGATTGGACTGGAAACTGAAATTAGGTGCCATAATGTCGAATAGAGTATATGGAGTATAATTCATTTTGCTTGCCAAGATGTTCTGATTGCAACTGTGGACAATATACAAGGATGCAAAAGAAATGCAGACATATAACGTATGCTATTTCTGGTTTATAAAATACTTAAAATACCTATTATAAAACAACAGCCCATCCCTAATATAAGGCAAAGGACCATTAAAAGCATCTTGCAATCCTGCCCAATAACAATCATAGATAGGAACAACATGAAACTGGTAGCGATGGTATGTTGAAGGCGGATCACAAGCCCCTGTCTCTGCAAGTTTGGAGTTCAACCAAAAGAATCTGAACTCAGCACTGCAGTCATATAATGAATATCCTCGCCAACAAATCATATCAATTACATAGTAGCTTTGATCTGCTTGCAGCAGAGATAATAGAACACAACAAGATTACAAAATTAACAGCCATAAAATCAAGACAACATAATTGGAAGACTCAAACATGAAACATCGACATTCTGAAATATGCCAAATCATTAAATCACAAATTTACCTCATGAAATATACAATCCAAAATACAAAACGTGTGACCAGGGCCAGCAACATTTTTTGTCCTTGCACCATTTGGCAAAGTTGATGGGAAGCAATGCAAGATCCTTCCATTGTGAAGCCTGCTTACTGTTCTACCATTAGAAGAAACAACAAGGCATCGTTTGCCTGCAGGTCTTGGCAAAACATAACTGTTCACAAAGTTACAAACAAATATGAAGCCAATTCCTTCAACCACTGAAAGAAAGTGAAAACAATATCGCTATGTAAGTGTATCAATCTACCCATAAGTCTATCTTTATTGCATATTATCTATAACCACTCTGTCCAAAGTTACCAAGAACATTTTCATGAGAATTAAGAAAAAAGATATATCCTTTCTTGTATGCACCATATCCTGAATGCCTTTTCCTGTTGATCATATTTGCTTCTCAAGTTTTATTTTCTTCAGGTTCTTAATCCCCTTCTCTCCAAAGTGTCAATATTGCTAGCCTGACTGCCATATCCTTTATGAGAATCTGTTGAGCTTTTGAAGTAGGCTACTGCACTTAGTACCCCATACATCTCAAGCTCCTGTATACTTTCATATCAAAGAACTTCACTGCCTCTGGATCTGGTAATTTGATCTTTAGAACATTCACCTCCAGCTATGGGTGAATACCAAATTAACATTTCAGGAAAAGGCATGTACAACAAATGCTTGACCATGCAGTAACTTCATACAATTCATTTGCAGTCCATTAGGATGTATGGATGCACTTGGGTCATTTGGCAGAGGTTTTCAGTTACTGTGTGACTCGTCTCTATAATTTATTTGGGACTTGTGCTCCACACTCATGTGTATGATGGTTTATTATGCAATCTTTGGTGGTTGCAGACTGGTAGAACAATCTAATTTATTTATTTATTAATTATTACATTCACATCCAGTTGACTCTAGGATACATTCTGGTCATTATATGAATAAAAGGGTAGTTTAATGACCCCTTAGACCGTGTTTTAGTGGAGCTCAAACACAGGTATCTCATTATGATTATAATATATGCTCAATATATTATTAATGTACTGTCGCTCTCACATTTGAATTCCTGGCAACGATTGAATCTTGGATTATGGCAGTCTTTTACTGATTAGGTAGGCGGGAGAACCATATGGCATATTATAAGATTAACAGGCATCTCCTTTTCAAAGAAAATAAACTGCTGAAATATAACCAATGGAGAAAATATGCCACTTCACATAGTCTGAAGATATTTTCAGGCTTTACTCCTTTGAAACTGATACAGTTTGGAGGGGCAGATCCAGGCAAAAATGCAGCCCCGGTGGATTCTGCTTAACACTCACTTGATCTCATCAATGGACCAATGCCCTGGTTATCTACCCATGCTTGAAGTGTTCGTTCTTTGGTGGTTATTGCCCATTCTTCCAATCATTTTGGACAATCTCTTGTCACCTACTTTGCTCTAGATGTTAGTGCTCCTGACCAGTTCGGTAATTTTAGTCTTCAAGTACTTGTATATGGCCTGTTATTGAGATCTTCCATGTAACAGAAGTTTTACTGTTTGACCACTGCTACATATTGTCATGAAAGTCAGGCCTGACAGTCATCATATTAGTTTGATTATTATTGCTAGCAATTCACTGAAGGTCATTTTTTGAGTGCGTTATTCGTCCTAGCTATTGCCTCATTGATCACACACCTCGAGCTGCAGAGTTAGGGATTTATCCATCTGCCCATTTCAGTATTTAGATTGTAAACATATGTTTGCATTATCTGGTGATCTACATATCTTCCCAATATAGTTCAAGGTTTTAGGAATTTGTTTATATACTTCTGGCATCATGATAGATCGCAGTTGCTGGTTGACCACTTCGTTTTAATAGGCCCTTTGTACTGCTGTTTGATGTGACTATTATTCCTCTTGTCTCTTAGTACTTTGATTTTACACCCTCATCCAGGATTTTTTTTTTTGGAAGTGCTTTAAGAAACAATTCCTACAGGTTGCTGCCCTGTTTAGAGCAGACTTCCTTCTGCCAAGGGGCTACGGGCCAAGTCCGTGAGGTAGCTATTCTGCCAAAATTGTGCAGGGCTTGCAGTTGGCTTCATCTCTTTGAAACTAATACTATTTGGGTGTTGCAGATCTGGTTGAAAATATAACGCTGGTTGACAGTGTAACACTCCCTTGATCCCATCAGGTACCATTCCCCGAGTTTTTGAGTGATCTTGATTTTTCACCATCATCTTGGAACGTGTTTTCTACAAGTGATTTGAGAAACATACCCCAAAAGGGGCTGATCAGTCCAAGAGGTTGCTATTCTACCAAAATGGCCTGGGCCTTGCATTGGGTTTTACTCCTTTGAAACTGATACAGTTTGGTGGGGTAGATCCAGGCAAAAATGCAGCCCACCTCATCAAATGGCCATTACATCAAGTCCTGGAATGATGGCTTTGCAAATGAAAGAAGAGTAGGACTGCAATTATTTTTTCATGGACTAAAAGCAATGTATGCATACAATAAATATTGATATGTTTAAAAACAGTATGCAAGATCAGAATGAATGTAAGAACCAGCATGAAAAAGGTTTTGCAACCCTGAATTTATGGAAAAGTCTTTTTGGAAGACTCACGAGGTTTTGAAGCTTTCTAAGTCTACTCAGAATTCTTTTCGGCCCAAAACTTTCAATGTCAAACGACATAAAAAAAAAAAATGGAACCTTATCTCTCAGTTTGTACTGAGTCTTTAATTTCCTTATTAAACCCAGCCTTCATTGTCCACCTTGACTGTGACACATTCTGTAATTTGAATATTTAAATGTGCCACTCTTCCGTATATAAATTTCAGGTAAATTAGGTGACAATACCATCATCATCTGATAAGGATTACCTTGGGTTGCTTGTGTTTGTGTCTAGGGTTGTTGTGCAGTTTCTATGTAGTTACATCACACTTCCACTTTATGCCCTTGTGAAACAGGTCAGTCTACTCCATGTTCATTGAAAATACAGTTTAGGTGTTTGACAGGATCGATTGAACTTGAGAAAATGTTGGCTTATATAATTACAAAAAAGGAGAGTTACATCGTCCAAGTATTCACTTAGTATATTCACCTGGTTTATTTTGTACAGAAATAGATTAATCAAACCCTACATTGTGATATTAAATATCTTACTTGTACTGATAAAATTAGAGATAAGGTGTCACCTGATAATGCATTAACACAGTGGTTTAATGACACCACTTTTGGTTTTTTGTGGTTGATTTTGCCCAAAATATGAGTAGAAATTGTTAAAACCATAGTTTCTGACTAGAAATACATGGGGTTCGACAGCTTGAAGGTCCTAATCTCCTTGGTACTAGTGGTAATGCTTCTGAGGACAAAGGCAGTCCTTTTGACAATAGCTCATATACAAAGTTTTCGAAGCTTCTATATTTTAAATGGCTAAACAAGATAGCTTCTATATCTTAAATGGCTAGGCAAGATTTGTTAGCCCTATGGATTTTAATTTATGAAACCATTTATACTTATGTTACCTGACTAATTGGCTCTCTTATGCACCAATGTTCTTGGATCATATGCCCATTTTGTATGGAATGTCTACTAAGTGGGTCCAGTTAATGGGGCATTGATTTGAGTGTTCAATATATTCTTATTCTTTATCAAAGTATTTTTTTTGCTCTATTTGCTTTCTTCAATTTATGCCTTACGACATTTCCTTTGCAACATCTGGTGTAAATGCTAGTTATGATATTTATGCTAATAGGCATTCTTTTTTAATCTGTTCACTCTCCAGTTTCGTCTACCCTTTTCATCTACCTCTGACATGTATCATCTACTCTTTTGCGGGAATAAATGACATCTGTTTGATTCAATTTAACGGCGGTGCCATTCTTCGCATGCAATGGTGCAGCCAGAGCACCAGGTGTAGAATGTTGTAGACAATGAGGAAACTGAAATGTAAAGAGGACGACTCCTCGCAGAATTCTTCTACAAACTTTGCACGTAATTCGTCTATTCACTAAATTACCATGGCAAAAACGCTTTACACACCAAGATTTCCAACGACTATGCTATTTTTCATGCTCTTTGCTTGAGCAAAACATTTTCGCCGATTCTTTTAAATTTCCTCCACTTTTAGACAAAAATAGGGAGTCCTCTCCGTGTGGTGTCCTCACACCTAAGACATTAAATGAAATCACTCGTTCTTTAACATGCCTATATCGTTCTTGTACCGAACTCCACCACACCTCAAATTCCTTATGCAGATTGGGATAACCATGGCTATTGTTGAGAAAGTGATTTAACCATTTGATCAAGATGGCCTCCTAGTGTTTAAGAGGCAAAGTAAGAATTGTTTGGCATATTCCCTCTTCAACGATCTTCATGTCCATAGATTTGCAGGCCCTCTGCATCCAACCGAAGTCATCAACGAGGGGCTGCAACCACCTTTGTAACAACAACACCCAAATATCATACCCATAAGCCAACATCCGCCCCTTCCCTATCCCAATGCAAAGCCTTGTAGTAACATCACTCACTTCATAATGAAACATTGTTGGGACCTCCCCATGCATGGTTGCCATCTCTGACTTATTAATCCACATGCCTACAAAATCATCTACTATCCCTTTATCGATCAAAATGTCAAGCAGTCAACGAAGATTGTCTGCTTGAATGGCTATTTGACGAGCAATTGAACATTTGTCCTCACTGGAAGTAGTACTAGAATCCATGAATTGAGCTCTGGTAACTTGCATAAAGCTATGGGAGAGTAGATCCAAGCAGCTACAACATGCATGGTAAAGATTTGCAGTACTCAAATAAGATGAGTTCAAGTACCCCTGAGCTGTAGTGGTTTCTCTCAGCATTTTGGAAACCAGGGCTTTCAATTCTCATCTGGATTTTTCATTGTTTGCTTTCATTACTAGCTGTAAAACATGGAGGAGAACTTCTTCTTGATCAGACCCATTAACTTTACTTGAATCTCCTGGTGCCAATACTCGTTTCAAAACCTGGTCTGCTCCCTACATATTGTTATTATCTTTCAATTGGTTGAGTTGCATTAGAGATGAAAGTACCTCTTCTTCTTGTGTCCAAGGCACTTCTTCCAAGTATTCCAAGCATGACAACATGCCTGCTTTAAAGGCAATGGTGACTAAAGCCAACATGCCCAGCCATACAATTACAGAAAAATGAATTATTCAACATTTGCAGAGCTTCCATCCAAAAGGTTGGGTGGATAAAAATAATTCAATACAAATGGAAACATGTAGATCAAATAGAGTGATTTTCTTAATTGCAACAAATAAATGGCAATGATGTGATATTATCAACCTGGTGAATTTTCACTTCACATCCATCATACATATGTGATTTTTCTTTCAATATCCTTTAGAGATAAAGTCCCATTAGTGGAATATGCTATGAAAAAAATGGTACCAGATTGATGTCTTCCAGAGCCGTCACATTATTGTTAAGATATAGGGACGAACCACAAGTTGCTCTGGATTTTTTTTCTATGGGTAGGAAAACATATAGGGTTTCAATACATAGTTGAATCAGATTGTGCTACATTCGATATCGTGAGTAGAAGCAGAATGTGAGCTGATGCCCAGGCTTTGCTTCAGCGCCTTGTGATGGATAAGGGTAAGGATTTAGTGTTGGAAATTGCTCAATATTTGGTGAATCAATATCAGATCCAATGGTCTTGGATATGTTGATTGATTTGTTAATCAGGGCTAAGATGTTTGATGAGGTTATTGTAGGAATCTACAAGGTAAGTTCCTCAGACAGAACACCAAAGAACACTGCTCACAAATAGATCACAAATCAATACACCAATATTGTTGACGTGGTTAAAACCCTCAAAGAGGGAAACAGTCCACGGCCTGAGCCAACGCGACCACTTCAGGCAATTTATTAATAAAAGAATGAAAATTTACATAAGCTTCTCTCATGAACGGTTACCCTACAAATGACCCTCCATGCTCTTTAAATAGAGTTCATGAACTAATCAGATGTTAAGCCACGGATCAAGTGTCGGTAATACTGAGGAAAGAATGAACCGTCGGATCACTACATATCATGACCGTTGAATTGTAAGTTACAAAAACACATAGTAAAGAAGCACATTTTACCTAACTCTATACTAGACCAAGTTATACTTAACTACTTCCTATGTGTCGGAATATCCTAACAGTTATTGTAGTGTTTTTTCACTATCTTTTCAGAAGCAAATTCGACATACAACAACGGTTTTCTTGCAGAAAACAATAAAGGAGGATTTCAAATTTGTGAACTTGATACAAAAGACAATGATAACGGTAACAGTCTTGATGATGTGGGTTCGGTGTTGAATGCCTCCACTAAGAGCACAGAAAAGAAGCCCTCAATCTTAAATGCATTTGATATCATTTCTCTTTCACGAGGCTTTGATCTATCATATTTGTTTGAAGAGAAACAACTAAAACATGATAAACACTTCACATCTACTCAACCCGTTTCCAATATCATCTCAAAGTTTGAGGAAATAGCTAAGCTTACAACGTGAAGGAGACAGTTTACAACTTGAAGATGCAGGGGTTTGTGGGATGGAGGAAAAGGGAATTATCTATTGTTGTAGAGATATTTGAGGTAATTGCTCCTATGTTTATGGTGGATTTGAAAAAATCCAAAGGCGACACACTAGACTATGAGAAATGCTATGAAGAAAAGCTCAGACCTGGCCTCAAAGACATTGTCTAAGCTTAGCATAGCATGGTGATCCCATTTAATGTCCATTTTCAAATTTGTTGACACAACCTTGAAAATTTGAGTGATGATGATTCGTCAGATCAATTGGCTAAGGCCAATATTTAGTTCCTTCCAATTCAAGGTCATGTCCCCTTCATTCTCTGTTTGTAAAGTTCTTATGATTAATTTTAAAAAACAGACATGGAATTCTCTACTAGGGGTCTCTTGTATAATTGCATTGTGTTAAATAGCTTTTGCATGTTTGACTCACTCAGATTGGTGTGCACTTCTGTAAACCATAACAAAGATATGTCAAAATTTCTCCGTAATCGTGACATTCGTGAACCAGTTTTCGTTTAATCTCAACTTTCGTGGATGGAGAGTTGTAGTTGTGAGTCCGCCTTTCAAGTTTTAACCATTTCGTTTTTTTTCCTTTTCTTTTTTTCTTTTTCAAATGGTGGGTAAGGGTAGTTGGCCTGGATTATGCTACGAGTAAAAACAATAATGAATTGGAATTCATTTTGTTCAGAGCTTGCTTTGAAGAATCTGCCTGAAATTTCATGATTTGTTACGTCATGGAAGATTCACTATTATACTAACCCAAGTTTTGTAATGTTGGTAGTCCATGGGACATAAGGAGCTAAAACCACTCCAAATTCCATGTGGTATTTGGCATGTTTCATGTTGTATAGAATTTTCTAGATACATACATCACCATCCATAATAAAGTAAAAGATACAACTTCACGATTTACCATAATGAAAAACTGAAATAACACACTTATCATTTCCAGTCATGAGAAAGCAAAAGGTAAATTACAATGGTAGAACATCACTATCTCTAACATACAGCAAAACTCAAATAACACACTTACCATATTTGGTTTTTTAATGCATTAATCACATTTATCAGATATTTATGGGAAATTTTGTATTATTCAATAATATTTTGTATACTAAAAGTTTATAGAAGTTCTATTTAGAAAATATACAATCATTCAGAAACTTCTAATTATTTTTTAAGAATGTAAAAATACTTTAATTAAATGTTTCATTTAAAACATATAAAAACAAAATATTCAATAGTCATTTATTAAATATTTTATAGGATATTTTTCTTTATTCAATAATAAGTTATTTATAAAATCTCTATTTAAAAGGTATAGTTCGAATTAATTATTGCGAAGTGAGATGATCTAACCCAATATGGAAGAGGTGTTGTCTTGTGATGTTATATCATGTAAACATTTCACTTTGTCAAATAAAATGAAAATAAAAATAAAAATAATAAAATAATTATATTTATTAATAAAAATAATAATTTTATCTTAAAAAATTTACTTGGTCCCAAATAAAATAAATAAAATTAAAAATAACTTTAAAACTAAATAATAAGGTAAACTTGACTTGAACAAATTAGTCGTGGTTCAGGTTGATGAGAACCCATGGTATTCATGTGGAATATAGCCTTGTATTGGAAGGTTCTTTCGTTTTTGAAGTAATCTCCAGTAGATCATAGCATACATTGAGGAAATTTGACTTTGACAATAATCATTAATTCTTCCTGAAACTTTAGTTACTAAAATCCCATCACACAAATACACCACACTCCAAAATCTAAAGAAAATGAAAGAAAGCATTACTCATTTTCATAAATTAGCAACCAACATAATTTCCTTATGTATATTTAGTTATTGAAGTACTCCCCCACAAACACATCTCAAATGAAGAAAAACATTCAAACCCGCTCTAATAATTTTCATATATTTTTCACAAGAATCAAAGGCCAAATTAAACCTGCATTTGTAGCTTTGAGTGCCATGATTATATTACCTCAATTGAAACCAAGGTTCCTTCCATGTTTCTTTCTATAGGTAATCTTGGCCTAGATTTCCACTCCATTGCTCTAATTCTTGATTCTTAAGTGCCTCGCAATTTGGGATGGATAACATTAGCACTAGTCCATAAGTAGTTGTTGGATAATAGATGCTTCTCTTCAAGCAATTTGTTTGGTCCATTTTTAGGAAATTTAACTCATTCAAAATCATAAACAACAAGTCAACGCATAAGTTACTATGTAATGGATTTATAACATCACTATCTCCACCATAAAGCAAAACTGAAATAACAAACTTACCATATTTGGTTTTTGAATGCATTAATCACATTTATTAGATATTTATGGGAAATTTTATATTATTCAATAATATTTTATATATGAAAAGTTTATAGAGGTTTTGTTTAAAAAATAATTCAAAAAAATCTAATTATTTTTAAAGAATGTAAAAATAATTCACTTCAATTAAACTTTTCATTTAAACATGTAAAAAAATATATTCAATAGTCATTTATAATATTTTATAGATATTTTACTTATTCAATAATAAGTTGTTTATAAAAGTCTGTATTAAAAGGTATAGTTTGAATTAAATATTGTGTTGTGTGCTCTAGCCCATATGAAACATGTGTTGTCTTGTCATGTTAGTAGGTAAACATTTTTACTTTGTCAATAAAATAATAATTAATAATTATATATATAAAAATAAAAATAACTCTACCTTAAACATTTTTACTTGGTCAAAAATAAAATTAAAAAAATTAAAAATAACTCTACCTTAAAACAAAAATCACTTTCCAATTGTCTTTGGTGAGAATTTTTGGAAGCTTTTGCCGGTGGACTTTTCTAGTCTACTTTCTCTAAAATCCAGCAACAATTTATTGAAATCACAAGCTTGACGGGTAACCCTTGCACAATCGAAGTGCCCTAGGGTTTTTCAGGGTACTTAATCCATATATACAGTAAAAAAACTAGTTTAAATAACACAAATCAAGATTTCACCTCAATTTTTTCCACCAGATTGTTGAAATCACAAGCTTGACGGGTAACCCTTGCACAATCCAAGTGCCCTAGGGTTTTTCAGGGTACTTAATCCATATATACAGTAAAAAAACTAGTTTAAATAACACAAATCAAGATTTCACCTCAATTTTTTCCACCAGATTCTGGCACCAGAAAGTCCAAAAAGTCGCACTAAAGACAACTTCAATTAACTTTAAACTAAAAGAATACGATAAACTTATCCAAAATGTCGCACTAAAAACAACTCTAAATAGCTTTAAACTAAAATGATAAGGTAAACTTGACTTGATCAAGTTAATCGTGGTTTTTGAGCTCCAGAACCCATGGTATTCATGTGGAATATAACTTATTTAAAGGAGGAACTGAAACTAGCATAGATCCATCTTAACTCCAATCTACCAAGCATTGTGAGGGAAGCTTGTTCATGATCTTTTCTTGAATTGGAAGGTCCCTTCGTTTCTGAAGTAATCTTCAGTAGATCATAGCATACATTGAGGAAATCTGACTGTGACAATAATCATTAATTCTTCTTTAAAATTTAGTTACTAAAAGACCATTACACAGATACATCACACTCCAAAATCCAAAGAAAATGAAGTAAAACATTACTCAATTTCATGAATTTGCAAATTTAGTTATTGAAGTACCCCCACACAAAAACATCTCACTCAATATCCAAAGAAAATGAAGAAAAGCATTCAAATCCACTCTAATAATTTTAATGTCTTTCTCATAAGGATCAAAGGCCATATTAAACCCACTTTTGTAGCTATGAGTGTCATTATATTGTCTCAATTGAAACCAAGACTCCTTCCATGTTTCTTTCTATAGGTAATCTTGACCTAGATTTCCACTCCATTGCCCTAATTCTTGATTCTTAAGTGCCCTACACTTTGGGATGGGTAACATTAGCATTGATCAATAAATAGTTGTTGGATAATAGATGTTTTACTCTTCAATCAATTTGTTTAGTCAATTCTTAGGAAAGTTAACACATTCAAACTCATAAACAACAAGTCAAGACATAAGTAACTATATAATGGATTTAACTCTAGACTCGTTAGCATTAGATATAAATGTCAAAACAAAAATTCTCAAACATATAATTTTAAAAACATTACAAAAAGCTTAAATTGTATGGAAACCAAAGTACAACTTCTTCCATTTAAAAATCTCTCTTTGCACTTTTTGGAGCAATTGCTTGTATATTTTTTCCATAACAATGTTACATTGTTTATATGCTTTTTCCATAACAATGTTACATTGTTTATATGCTTCATATGCTGCAACAGGTCATCACAATGAGCCTCTAGCAAGACCTGCAATATATTTATGATATTATATTTTTTCCACGTCTAATGACTCACTATTCATTTTAAATACTTCCTAGTATTTAAATGATGTGTCTGTGTTGTGTGATTATATCTTATTTATTTATTTATAACATTGTTCAATTGTTCAAATATATATTCTTTGAAAGCAGATTTGATATAATATGTAACTCTATAAAGTGTATCCATACCTGTGCTGACCCAGCCCCTACAGTAGTACTTTGCTCATCTTGATATCATTAAGACCTCAATATTTTCAGCTTCAAAGCTCGTTTCCTCCCTGCGATGAACAAAAGTCAGTCGTAGGAAGCCAGAAACCCTCGTCTACTGCTCCAGAACCAGACCATTCATATCAGGGACGCGTCACTTCTTTACTTGCAGTTTCAGCGGTCACAGAGTACTTAAAACCCTTAAAAATCTCCATTAAAACCCCTAAAAACCTCCATTAGCTGCAATAGCCCATTCTTGCAACACTCAAGACGATTTCAAACGCAGGAAATGCAATCTTCCCTCATATACCAGAATGGATTAAATGCTCCAAAATAAACTCCAACACAAGCCATTTCTTTAACCTGAAATGAAGGCACCTGAGTTCTTGAATTCACCGCGTCTTTCCGTCAAACCCTAGAAGCTCGATTTCACATTGGGGTTTGTACTCTGAACTTCGTGGCCGCGTTGCGGGAGGAACACGTGCTAGAGCTGCGTTAACACATATCCTATTTGTTTTCTATTAAATATTTTACCTCCTGACGCAGGCTTTTCCATTCCTGTTATGCGTGAAATTCCATGATCCTGCTATCTTTCAAACTCCATATGAGGAGCCTATGACTAGGAAACAAAAAATGGAAATATGCAAAACAATTTATATCAATATATCGGGCCTATAGCTCAGTGGTAGAGCATTTGACTGCAGATCAAGAGGTCACCGGTTCGAACCCGGTTGGGCCCTTATATGTTTGATAACATTTTTTGACGATGCGCGTCTCTGTACCCAGCCAGGATACAGACCGAAGTTCGATTCCCGCCTATTGCAATTGTATAAACGTTCTGCAACCAATAGAATGGTAAGAGAGTAGGATGTTAATTTAAACTGCTAAATTTTAAATTGTTGTGCTCTGTTTATTCCATGCGTGTCTCTGTATCCTGCCAAGGTACAGATCCAAGTTCCATTCTCGTCTATTGCAAGTGTAGGAATGTTCTGCAAACAATTAAAAAGTATTACAACTTGCAGGACAGAGGAGCCAGGTGGTCACCGGTTCAACTCAGTTGCGCGGGCAGAGCCCACGGACCAATAGAATGGTAAGAGAGTAGGATGTTAATTTAAACTGCTAAATTTTAAATTGTTGTGCTCTGTTTATTCCATGCGTGTCTCTGTATCCTGCCAAGGTACAGATCCAAGTTCCATTCTCGTCTATTGCAAGAGTAGGAATGTTCTGCAAACAATTAAAAAGTATTACTACTTGTAGGACAGAGGAGCCAGGTGGTCACCGGTTCAACTCAGTTGCGCGGGCAGAGGCCACGGCACGGCATGCCCACTTTGATGAAAACGGGCCGTGGACGGCAGGATTCGAACCTGCGCGGGCAGAGCCCACATGATTTCTAGTCATGCCCGATAACCACTCCGGCACGTCCACTTCGATGGAAACACATCATCTATATCTGACCCCATATCCAGGTTCGATTCTATTGCAATTACATAAACTTTAAGAGACTTGGATGAAAAACGCATTATCTATATGTTACCAGGGTACAGATCCAGGGTGGCAGTGAAGCGAGACATCGCGCAGGGACTGTAAGTCTTTCACAAAGCATACATACTCTACCAAACTTATTTTCGCATTTTTAAATCTACATTCTAAAAATAAGTGCACACCATTAATCTTAACTAAAATACTACATTCTAAAAATAAGTGCACACCATTAATCTTAACTAAAATACCACTTAATCAGTTCAAAAGTGCACATATTTTTTTTTTTTTTAATAAGTTTGGTGGGATATTTTTGACCAAAACACAGTTCTACAGTTTACTACCTCATTTAAGTTTGCTTGAATTTTAAAGATTGAATATATAGACAGTACCATATCATAGATTGGTAGGACAATTTGGGTTGGTCTATTTCTAAATAATTTGGTTTATGTGCTTTTTATATAAAGTAGTAAGATAAAAGTTGAATAAATTGAAATATTTTAGATTCAAGGTTGCAATGAAGTGAGATGTGAAGTGAGATATCTCACAATGATGGTTAAGTCTTTTAGGAAGGTATACATATTCTATTTTTTTTAATTTTGAACTTGTGATAGGAGGAAATATATATTTTTAGCTATTAGACTCACTCAAATTGTATTTTTAAAACATGATACAACACAACAAAATAAAATAAATTTATACATACTTCAAGTCCAAAAAATAAAATATAAAATATAAAATTACATCTACAAAAAATTATAGAAAAACAAATCAAGAGTTCAGCGATTTTAACTTAATTGGTCTTATATAATCTACTATTCTATATTTGCATGTTATATTGTTATTTCCACCATGTATATCATATAAACTACTACTTTATAGCTCCAGGTTAAATTTTTATTTCCACCTTGTGTATCTACATACATTGGATTGCTAAATCCATCTTATTGTTTTTAAAATATAAAAACATTTTATTAAACTTTTAGAAATAAATTGTATTCATTATTAAAATTAAGTTATATGCTTAACCATTAACACATTTAAAAGTTCTAAATCCAATTTTGAAATGTTTACTTTAAACTCATTTACGGTGAAGTTCACACAGCTCGATGGTGCATTAATTTATTCAAATTGTTGCAGGGAATCATTATATTATTTCTTATTTTATGTATCAATGAAAGAGAATGTTGTTAATAACATATTTTAATTTATGTAAATAAAAGTAATGAATTAATTTTGTGATGTTCTTATTAGTATTTGTTTTTGGCATAGTAGGGATTATAGCAATCGATTGATCGTTGACTTTTTATTAAATGGCTTTGATCAAATAATATTTCCCGTATATTTCAGGTTTAAACTAATGTTTTAAATAAAATGTTCTGCGCAATAGACTTTTATCCAATGTTTTTGTTTCGACCTCTTATTGCCGGCTCGACTGTATACTTTTCTCAAAACTTAGGATAAACAGTTTGGGTTTCGCCTGTGTATTTTTCTTAAAACTTAGGGTAGGCAGTTTGGCAGGCTTGACTCTATGCTTTTCCTAAAACTTTGGATAACTATTCTTAAAACTTAGGTTAGGCAGTTTGGCAGGCTTGACTCTATGCTTTTCCTAAAACTTTGGATAACTAGTAAGAGACACGCATCAGATAACCATCACCGCTATCACTGCATGTACAACTACCACGAATTCTTCTACAACTGCCACGACTTCTTCCAAGTGTCCTAATGCATTGAAGTTCTAACCTTCAAAAGACTGGATAAATTGATTCTAGAGAAAACACACAGAAGCGTCCTTCAGAAATTATGCAGAAGACTTTCATGAACTAATCTGCATCGAAGTTCTGAAGATGTACTCGTACTCGTAATCTTCAACAGACTGGATAAATTCATTCTGAAAACCTCGTCGAAGTCCACAATGGCAGGAGTGGCAGCAACGGAGGAGTGGAAAAAATGGAGACTCCTTTCATCTGCAACTGCACCACAGAAGACAAGGCAAGCAAGGTGTGAAAAGATCATTAGCATGGCTTGCCAAAAGTTTCAGAAAGGTGCATGCAGATAAGTTCCCGAAATTATTTCAACAGAAATAGGTTGGTACTTACTGTTATAACACATTCGTTATAAGTAATATTCTCATAGGAACTTATTGCAGGTATGCCACATTCTTTCAGTTACAGGAAAGAGAACCTAGAGGAATGCACCAGACCTCAAAGAAAAAGAAAAAACATTTGCAATATTCCTGAAAAATAAATCTCTGGTTTGAAGTAAACAAAACAGAATTATGAAAAAACACTTGTAATAGCTTTATATTCGTTAATCTACAACCTTATTGTTAATGAAATGAATTGTATTCTATGTAGAAACGAAAGGTAAGGTAAACAATATGTAGTTATGAGCTACCATTAAAACTAGAAAAGTAGTACACACCTGCACGTAAATGGCCCTTGAAAATCGAACAAGTGGATACCGCCATGCTGCTTTATTCATTTGGGACTACTGGAATGTCCAAGGGGGTTATCTCCATGCACAAAAATCTCATTTCTATAGTTTGTATTTTGTTGCGCATGCTATGAGGGCTTTATGCACACACTTCTTTCTGATTCTCATTATACTCTTCGTCGTCGTATATGAGGGACTTTGGAACCTATCAATGTTCTCTCACCACTATGTCCTCTCATTGGACTTCCTTCTAGCATCAATCCTCTTTCCTTAGCGCATGCCTGCCGCTGATTAAGCCATTGACGTAGTAGCTGTAGGATAGGAGGGAATATCGAGGCCAGGACCTTGCCTAAACAACTGGGAGGGGCGAGCCTTTCATTCTGGGCTTCTAATATGGGGATACACGTAGCCGGTGCAGTAGTTACTACACATGCCCTGGGCGTTGTTATTTGGGTTATCGGGAAAAAGCTTGATGATTTTGGAATTTGTTGCTAGCGAAAGAAAAATGAAGCGCCCGAGGATGAAGATTCTGATTCTGATGGAGATTGGCACTGCATCATCTATGAAGAACACATGCGATTCTCTCTCAACTTGGTGAATGAATTTAGGATCGAAGTGAATGAATTCAGTACCGAACTATATGGATTTGGGAAACTACATTCAAGCTTGGAGAAACTGAAGGTAGACCTATTTCATTGTAGTATTCAGGTAGACGGGTCATGGATACAGGGTGGGATTGGGAAAAACAATTTCATTTCTGACACCGTATATATATATACTTCAGAATGGTGAGCAGCTACCCGACTGCCCAAATGTGCGTTCATACTCGGTGATTTTTGAAGAACCAAATTTCCATCGTAATCTGCCACAAAGCTCTCGCAAAAACAAAGACGACGCACAACATCAAATAAGTTTTCTCATAAACAAGAATTCATGGATAGCTCGAGTTTATCCCAAAGAAAAATTTCCTGCACTCAATGACCCAGAAACCTATTGTGACAACAAGTTTTTCAAAAATAGGGGATGCGAGTTATCAGTTTACTGGTGTCAACCATGCCACACACTATAGGTATAGGACAGACCAAGAATTCATCATTTACCAGGTTTAAGCAATTTTAGGTGAATTTGCTCCCACCTCTATGTATGTCCGTGTCTCTGCGGTGGTGGGTTAACCATAACGCCCCTCCTTATGCCTTCTTCCTTCACTCAGTGAATTGGATATGCAACCTCTCTAACTTCGGCCACTGTAGCCACCATAACCCGACCTCGAGAAGGTGAGCGGCGTTGATGGATTCCATTTACAGACAGATAACAATAAAGTATGGACGACGTGCAGCAAACTACAGTGCTTACGCATAAGGAGAGAGATTTATGAACCAGTCTCGAATAAAAGTGAACAACATACTCTTTTACGTCGAACTGCATGAAAAATATATGAAATGTGGCAGAGTCCTTTTGACAGATATAAGAAATGTGGCATTGTCTTTTTGACGAGTGATATTATCATCTTCACATTTGTTCCTATTTACTTGCTTCGATTACAAATCTTTAAGGAATTTTATTTTATTTTTTTATTTCACAGATTTAAAAAAAAAATGACTTAATTCAGATTTAATACAAGGTTATGCTTCTTTAATTTGAAGGGAGCTGCCTTTGTAGGTAATTTGGTTCCTTATGGCTAAATGCTTGAAATAGAAGGAATGCAACGGGGAATATAAATCTTACTATGCAGCTCATTTGAAAAGGTTACCAAATGGAAGGGATGCTGCTGGGCAAGATGCTGGTTTGGATATGGAATAGAAACTCAAGCAGCCAGCCTACCAGCTAGCAATAGATTCACACCAATGAGCAGTCCCAAGTGAGTAATGCAAGCCAGCAATGCATGCCATTAATCTCAGCAAGAAAAGTCCCCTACCCTGCCATTTCTTTCTTTCTCGGTTACAGTGCCATCGTCCCTCCTTGTCAGTTCATTATTGTATAAAAATCAATAAGTCTCAGTATCTGGATGGGTAAGGGAGACCGTTGCTTCAATAGGTGGTGAAACTGCTACTGGTGCTTGATTTTCCACTGATGCTATTGAAGCTACCATCTCTGCCTCCGGTACCTCTACTTGCTCCTCTGTTGTTGTGCAGAAGTCTCGCAAGCAGGCCTTCTAGTCTTTTTGATCGGAAAACAAATTTTATTTTCTGCTATTTCAAAAATTAATTAAGGTGGTGGAGACTTGCTGCAATGGTAGCAGCGCTATTCATGTGCTACCATGGAAGAATATCAATATGGAGTAGTCTAACGAAATAAGTGGCGTTATTGCTTTTGGCTTCTCTATTCTGTAATTGGATTTCATTGTTTACAATATATAGTATCTATTCCTTTCTATGCTTCTAGCAAATATATATCTGAAGTGATAGTGTTCCTATAATTGAAGTGATAGTGTTGGGTTATGTAGGCGTTAGCATTCAAATTTTTAGCTAGTAATGCTTCCTTGTTCTGGCAATGGTTTGCAGTGATGCGACTAGGACTGGTTTGGTTCTGTCATAAAATTCACCTCTAAATGTGGATGTATTTCACTATGTACCAACCATGAGACAACCTCAAGATATAAGTGATATCATAACGTGATTCTTACCTAGCTATGGCTCGGGTAGAGCCCAAACCGAATTCTCTGGTGCCTTCATGCTTCATCACCAGGGGCTACTACGGAATATGGAATCTCCCTCGACACCGGCTAGAGGGGGCACGTGGGCTTCATGCAAGCTCCCCGCATGCTTACCAACAAGTTTTTCATTGATTGACGCCACATGTTTATGTAGTGTTATTTTAATATTTTAGATAAGTTAAGTGGTTAAGTATTACACTATCAACTTTATACTCTGTTAGGGCCTTGACGTGCAGGTTTTGACAGAAAAGGTAATCGACAAAACAATAGAAATCGTCGTGCTATACAAAGGAAAAATAATTTTAACTTGACAGGGAAACACTGTAATTTTAACTTGACGGTAAAACACTGTAAAAATTTCAGAAATCATGTGCAGTATGAAATGAAGTAAACATAGTGTTTGTGCAGTAAAAGTGAGAAATGAATTTACAAAACATGGTGCAAAAAAATGCTATTGTTTATATATTCATGAAGGTAGATAACATTTACAAAACATAAACTAAAGGGTTCAGCTCCATAAACCATGATTAAACTGGAAATTTTACAGAGATTTAGAGCTTCTCTGTTTTACACAGTCAAAGACAATTTCTTTTATGCACCTACCTATATTTCTCTTGAAATCTAGCTCCAGACATTCGAGCTTGTTGGCTACAAAAATTATAACATCATATTTAACGATATAACTAAAATATCATTCATTGTTACATTAATTCCATAACAAGTTATACATCAAAACTTAACAGGGGCACACATTAAAAAAATAATTTTCTAAGCTTCCATACTATGTGGTACATACTCCCACGAGAATAAAATCTTGAAATTTACTATTTACTATTAACAATAAGGTGGCAGATTAACGAATACAATTGGGTGTATGGGCAATTACATGAGTTTCTCAACCTCGGTAGGGACTACTACTACGACACTGGCTCCCTTGTTTGATACCGAAGTCTCACTTGTCTCCAAATTCTTGGCACCAAAGTACTAAGTAGAACAATCCATAGCACTAATGTTATGATCAAGGGCCTAAACGAAAAGGGCTAATCTTGCCGGCTCTCTACAATCGTCGAAATGTTTGTCAGTCGGTGTGACTACGAAATGATTGTCGGATCAAAGCTTCAAGGTTTAATTGTCAATGGTTATGCAATGTCCAATGTCATAGTCTAATCAGATTGTCTTCTTGCTTTAAAAATTATGGAAATTTCGACCATATTTTGATAAAATTCAGTAGGAATTTTTTTAAATCTAAGTTATGTTAAGCTCCTTTACGTTTTCCCAACTGCTGCCTACAATTACGGAAGTAAACTGCAGTCATTTCCTTAATTTCTGGAAACCAATTGCAGTAATTTCCTTAAATTATGGAAATCAACTGCAGTTAATCAATTTCTTGTTGGGTGCTTCGGAAGTGGTCCATTACTCGCTCTGGAGTTCTCTACCATGATCTGTGGAACACTTGACACATAGCCAACAGAAGCTTGATGGAAGCTTGGCTATATATACCTTTGTTTGGTCCCCAAGCTCACTATCTCAATCCCCTTTAGTTTTACACCATCAAGTTGAGAGAGCAGAGCTTGGAAGTGCCTTCAGATTTTTAGAATTTCGTTCTCAAGTGAGCTTCATACAGTTAACTTCTCAGATCTAAGGAGTGAGCTCGTATATGGTTTTTGCCGTTAGTATGCATTTGAACAGAGCAGGATCACCGATCGATAATTAAAATTTTTCCATATTGCTTTGTTTTATTTTCTGAGAGTGTTTTGTTATTGAGCTTTCAATCTGCAATCGGTTTCTTTAAGCTCTTATTGTAACTACAACGTGTTTGAATCTAATCTAACAACCTTTCGTTGAATCTCAATTCCTTGCCATGAGCAAGCGTTCCAGGCTCTTATTGTAGCATGCGTTGTTTCGTAGGATGCATGTTTTAAAAGAAGAAGTTGAACAATTCAATCCATAATCAGGATAGAAGACCCAATTTTGACTGTTTGATTCTTTGCGTGGGCAATGTCAAATAAATTCGAAGCTCGAATTATAAAGGGAGAAACAATGAAAAATTAAAAGTAGCATCAATGGTTGGAGGTATTTTTCTTGGGCATAAAAATTTATTCCGCATTAAGGTTCAAATTTAACATTGTTAAAGTTTTTTAGTGTTATGGAACAATCGTTATTTATGCTTACATTTGGTATCAGAGCCCATATTTTATCTTTGCTTTGGTAATATAGACATACTGGCCTACCGCCTGGTTGAATTATGTGCATTTCACATCCTGCTATCATTATCCATGGTCGTTTTTCATTATCCTTTGGTCCTCGAGAGCTACAACATGCATTAGTTTAAACTACAGTAATAATGTTTTGAAAACATATAAACTAGTGAGTGAAACAGCTAAATAACATTTATAGATTTATGTTATTACTCTAATAAAGAAATGCAGTTGTGGAAATATGGTCGGCGAGAATTTAATTGTTAAAATTACGAATGAATTTAGATGATTCAACCCAATAATCCTATTTCTGGGTTTTTTGTCATTTTGACTTATTTCTTTCATGAAACATTATTTTTACTCTGGTTAAGATTTGTTTATAATCTTATAAGTGAATTTTAAGTGTTTCCTGTGAGTGTTTCCGTTTTCCATATTTTTGAATTGCTTCATAATAAACTGTGTATACGCCATTTCACGTAGCATGATATGTGAAGTATTGTGTATAGTTTTGTTTATGCAATTTGTGTAAGAAATAATGTCTAGTGATCCATATAATTTTAATTGATTAGAGAATAGCCACAACATCTCTAATTAAATAATATGATATATTATTTTAAATTAGGATCACATAAAGATTATTTAGACATTAATTGTAATTAATTATACTAAATATAATAAATTTTATCCCACAGGAATTTTTATTATATTTATATAATTAATTAGGACAAAATATTCATAACTTACCCACAGGAATTATGAATTAATAGTTTTATCATAAAGTTCAAATCTAAGATAGAATTTATATCAAATTGTAATCATAATATACACTTTAGAATTATGAATTAAGTGAATAATTTGATAAATTCTATCATAAAGAATAATTGAATCTTCTTGAATTGAAAATTTAGCCCATAGGCAATTTTATGTCAATAGATTCAATTTTAAAGCATGATTTACATTGGTAAAACATGAAATTGTATTTAGGTCTCAATTTTAACATAAACATGTGATCTTTAATTTTATGCAGTTGTACAACCTGCAAATTTTTTCTGAAATTCGTTGTGATATCCCTGAACTTAAGGGAGATAACTATAAGGTCTGGAAGGGGAGGGTTCTCCTTCATTTGGGTGGATGGACATAGACTATGCTATTAGGAAAGATGAACCACCAGCACTCACTAATACCAGCACTGCAGCAAACATCATGCTTTATGAACGATGGGAGAGATCTAATCGCCTAAGCATGATGTTCATTAAGACTAAAATTTCAATTGGTATTCGTGGTTTCGTTGATCAGCATGAAAAGGTCTGAGACTTGCTAAAAGCCATTGATGATCAATTCGTCTCTTCAGACAAGGCACTAGCAAGCACCCTAATCATGAAGTTCTCATCCCTAAGGCTCATGAGTGTGAAAGGTGTGCGCGAGCACATCATGCAGATGAGGGACATTGTGGCTCAATTGAAGAAACTCGAGGTTGAAATATCGGAGTCTTTCCTGGTGCACTACATCCTGAACACCCCTCTGCACCAATACAGACCCTTCAAAATCTCATACAACAAACAAGGATAAATGGTCAATTAATGAACTCATGACCATGTGTGTTCAATAGGAAGAGAGACTTGTGATGGAATTGGGAGAAAGTGCAATGCTGGCAACACGTGGAAAGGGAAAATCTCAAGCCAATCAGAAAGGGATAGGTAAAGTACCTCCCCAAGCTGATATAAAAAAGGATTCCAAGTGTTTCTTCTATAAAAAGAAGGGACACATGAAGAAGGAATGTGCCAAATTTCATAAATGGCTTGCGGACAAAGGGAATTTAATCTCATTTGTTTGTTATGAATCTAATATGGTTAATGTCAAGATTAACACATAGTGGATTAATTCTGGATCAACAATTCACATTTTGAATTCCTTGCAGGGTTTGCAAAACCTAAGGAAGCCAGTAGGAAGTGAGCAAAGCATCTTACCAGGAAACAAGATGGGCTCGCATGTGGAAGCTATAGGATAATGCTATTTAACTTTAAGTAGTGGCTTTGTTTTAGAATTAGAAAAGACCTTTTATGTTCAAAATTTTTCTAGAAACTTGATTTTAGTTTCAAGACTTGTACCTTCTAGATATTCCTTTAACTTTTCAGAAAAATCCTTCAGTCTATTTTATAAATCTGATTATGTTGGGAATGGTATTTTGTCTAATGGTCTTTACTGCATTAATTTACAAAACTATGTCACTTATGATTCAATGCATGTTTAGACTGGCACTAAAAGATGTGTTATTAATGAAGATTCCTCTAAATTATGGCACCGGAGACTAGGTCATATCTCCATAGAAAGAATTAAAATATTGATAAATGAAGGGGTACTTAATACTCTGGATTTTACTGATTTTGAGACTTGTGTGGACTGCATAAAGGGAAAGCGAAGCAACAAGTCTAAGAAAGGTGCCAATAGGAGTTCGGACATATTAGAGATCATACATATTGATATATGTAGTCCAGACATGGACTCACATGGCCAGAGATACTTCATCTCCTTTATAGATGATTACTCACAACATATGTATCTCTACATGCTTCATAAAAAGAGCAAAGCATAAGATGCCTTTAAGATCTTTAAGGCTGAAGTAGAGAAACAATGTGGCAAGCAAATTAAGATCGTGAGATTAGATTGAGATGGAGAATATTATGGTAGATACACAGAAGATGGACGAGCACCTGGGCCATTTGCAAAAGTTCTTCAAGAGCATGGGATTATTGCCCAATACATCATGCCTGGTTCACTCGACCAGAATGGTGTAGCAGAAAGAAGAAACCGAACATTATTGGACATGGTGTGGAGCATGCTTAGTAGCTCCAATCTTCCTAAATCCTTGTGGACTGAAGCACTTAAGATGATAGTGTATACAGTAAACCGAGTTCCAACCAAGGTTATTCCTAAAATGCCATTTGAATTATGGAAAGGTTGGAAACCGAGTTTGCGACATATGTGCGTTTGGGGATGCCCGTCTGAAGTGAGAATATATAATCCACAAGAGAAGACGCTGGACCCAAGGACCATTAGTGGGTATTTCATTGGATATGTTGAAAGGTCTAAAGGTTACAGATTTTATTGTCCATCTCACTACACTAGGATTGTGGAATCAAGAAATGCAAAGTTTCTTGAAAATGACTTGACCAGTGGGAGCGATCAAACCAAGAACATAGTTTCTGAGAAGGATATGAGTTGCAAAGAATCAAAATTATGGTATGACACCATGAAGGAAGAGATGAATTCTATAAAGAGTAATGAAGTTTGGGATCTTGTTGAGTTGCTTAATCGTGCAAAAGCCATTGAATGTAAATGTGTCTTTAAGACCAAGAAAGACTCATTGGGCAACATTGAGAGATACAAGGCAAGACTTGTTGCTAAGGGATTCACTCAGAAAGAAGGAATCGACTACACAGAGACTTTTTCTCCAGTATCTAAGAAAGATTCCTTGTGCGTTATTATGGCATTAGTAGCCCATTTCGACTTGGAGTTGCAACAAATGGATGTGAAAACGAATTTTCTCAATGGATATCTGGAGGAGGAGGTTTACATGAAACAACCTGAAGGATTCCTCTCTAGTGATGGTGAGCAATTGATTTGCAAGCTCAAGAAGTCATTATATGGTTTAAAACAAGCATCCCGCCAATGGTATTTGAAATTCCATAATGTAATTTCTTCTTTCGGCTTTGTAGAAAACATTATGGATCAATATATATACCTGAAAATTAGTGGGAGTAAAATCTATTTTCTTGTTTTATATGTGGATGAAATTTTACTAGCAACCAATGATAAGGGTTTGCTACATGAGGTGAAATACTTCCTCTCTAAAAATTTTGATATCAAAGATATGGGTGAGGCATCTTATGTCATTGGAATTAAGATCCATAGAGACAGATTTCGAGGCATCTTGGGTCTGTCTCAGGAAACCTATATTAATAAAATTTTAGAGAGATTTCAGATGAAGGATTGTTCACCAAGTGTAGCTCCCATTGTGAAGGGTGATAGGTTCAATTTGAACCAATGCTCAAAGAACGACTTTGAAAGGGAACAAATGAAGAACATTCCATATGCTTCTGTTGTCGGAAGCCTGATGTATGCTCAGGTCTGCACAAGACTTGACATTGCATTTGTTGCGAGAATGTTGGGACGATATTAGAGTGACCCAGGTTTAGACCACTGGAGAGTTGCAAAGAAAGTAATGAGGTACCTTCAAGAACCAAAAACTACATGCTTATGTATAGACGGATGGACAATTTGGAAGTAATTGGCTACTCAAGTTCTGACTTTGCTGGATGTGTTGATTCATGCAAATCAACATCAGGATACATTTTTATGATGGTCGGTGGAGCTGTATCATGGAGGAGTGCCAAGCAGACCTTGATTGCCACTTTCACTGTGGAAGCCGAGTTCGTCTCCTATTTTAAGGCTACTTTACATGGTGTATGGCTTAAGAGTTTCATTTTTGGGCTTAGAATTATGGATTCTATCTCTAAGCCATTGAGAATATATTGCACCAATTCAGCTACTGTTTTTATGGCTGAAAACAACAAAAGTGGGAGTCAAAATAAACACATCGACATTAAGTATTTAGCTATAAGAGAACGTGTTAAAAAAAATAAAGTGGTCATTGAGCATGTTAGCACTGAGTTGATGATCGTTGATCCTTTGACTAAGGGCATGCCACCGTTTAAATTCAAGGATCATGTAATGAATATGGGACTTGGTTCCATTATGTAGTTTCTCATTGTATGGACACTGTTATTTTAATGAAATTCTTAATTATTGTGATGTTTTTTCTCATATTTATGTGCACCTTAAGTTGATTTGAGAAAATTCATTTAAGAAGGACCAAGAATAAACATAAGGTTTATTCATTAATAAATTGTTGCCACATAAATTATAATAAGAATAAATACATAGTAATACATGGAAGATAATACTCATCATTAGAGGACTTATCGCTATGATTCATGTATCTATTACTTAATACAGATTATCAATGGGTTTTAAGATGAGACATTAAGATTGGAAGTATGGACCAAGTGGGAGAATGTTAAGCTCCTTTACGTTTTCCCAACTGTTGCCTACAATTATGGAAGTAACTGCAGTCATTTCCTTAATTTCTGGAAACCAACTGCAGTAATTTCCTTAAATTACGGAAATCAACTGCAGTTAATTAATTTCTTGTTGGGAGCTTCTGAAGTGGTCCATTATTCCCTCTAGAGTTCTCTACCATGATTTGTGGAACACTTGACACATAGCCAACAAAAGCTTGATGGAAGCTTGGCTATATATACCTTTATTTGGTCCCCAAGCTCACTATCTCAACGGGAAGACGTTTGTTATTGTCAATTCACGGAAGACTAGGGAAATCGAAGTTTGGAGGAGTTTGTTTGTTAAGATCCGTTATTGTTGTGTTCGACCTCGTCCCTCTACTCCGCTTAGTTAACCTACAAAAGCATCGATTCTATGCTACAAGTTTGTCTACATTTAATCAAAATAATTTCATTCAAACATATATCAATGCACACACACACATATGATATTATCAACGAGAGATTACAAGATTAATATTGGCTAAGTTTGCAAGTCTCTCTCCTCTCTATCTTCCTTCTCGCTCTTCCTTGTCTCTCTCCTTAATTTTCTCACTCAATTACATATGAAAAAATTCTCATCTATAAAGTTCTTGTACAATTCACCAAACTCACTCTATTCCTAAATTGTTTAACAAATCCTTAATTTAGCTAATTTATCCCTTTTGAATAGAAATCAAATAACACTCATATTTTTTTAGACTATGGCAAAATATTATAAAATAAATTACTTAGGAACTTGAACTTCCCTTGGTAAACAAATTTGGGAAATGGCTCCCTTAGTAAATGAGTTTTGACCAAAACTGTAAAAAATGACCTTCGCATGTAGATGCTCATGCATCATTATTATATCTACATTATATAATAATCTTGAGTTCACGTTAATTTTTCTTTATCTTTAAGATAACCCATGTGAATTATAGGTTCCCAAATTTCTAAAGCTTCTGATGTAAAGTTTAGGTCTCCCCCGATCACTATAAGGTTAATTTGAATACATTACATATTCAAGAATTTTTCCATAGTCATTTTGATCAAATTATGGGCCATAAACATTTAAGGTGGTCATTTCTTTCTCCAAATTCATTTAGAGCAAGGCTACCCCTAGAATTTTAGACTTTTAGGAAAGGTATCAGAGTTAAATAGGGTATATGAAGACCTTTGCCATTTAGTTGTATTCCCACCAAATTTCTCAATTGTATAAATGTAATTGAACTCCCTTCTCATCATGTATTATGAGAGTTCTCGAATTATTTTTTCTCCATTCATCATTGTCGCTTAAAGGAGGAAAATGGAGGGTTTTAATGTGTTTATAAGCTTCTTGATGGGAAATTTTTGTGAGGGATTGGCTAGTGCTTGACAATCGAGGATTAAGAATATATTTAGGCCTCTCACTAAGGTAGATGCTCTAATAGTCCTAAATAGAGATAATTTATTTCTACATTTAACCTCTGATGTTGCTTGTCTTTGTACCATAGATGTAAAGGACTTTCTACATCTCTGGGTTGGCTTATGGTTTTTTATCGAGGACATCTAACCTCCCTACAATCTTCCAAAGTAAGTCTAGGATTCCTTTTCTTGTGGGTCGAAGGTTGTATTTTGAAGTTTCTATTTGTAAAGAGTCCCATGAGCATCTCCTAGGCTAAGTTTCCAATTGAGGGTTTTCAAGAGCACCCAACTAGGTTTCTTCTTTTATTAGGGCCTTTTCAATTATAAGTAGGGGGGTAAGGGTTGAAGGCATGTAGGGGGGTAAGGGTTGAAGGCATGGGTTTGTTAATGTCTAATACACTAGGAAGAAATTCACTACTAGCTTTCAAACCTTTTATTTCTTCCTTTGAACTGTAAGTTCCAAAAACCAAATTATTCGAAGATTTATTATTCCAAGCGAAAATAATTGTGGGGACTTACCTAAGAGAGGTTGAAAATCCTTATTGTCATTGATGATGACTAGGTTATGTTCCTTATGAATACCTAATGCCGAGGGACGCTCTACTCATTCTCGTACCATGACTATGCTCTACTTATGGAGCCCTTAGGCTAAGGATTTCTCTACTTATTTTCAAAAGTTTCCTTTCAATTAGAGATTTTTCCTTACAAGTAATTTAAGGGCATTCTAACAATAACATTCCCAATGCTTGAGGTTACTTCCTCTAAGCCCTTATAAAGCATAATTACAATCCATTTCTAAGTGCCCACAACTGTGACATCGCCCACATCTGAAATGTACCATCATAATCAAGAGTTAATTGATAATTGTCTTTACCCCTCCAAATAACTAATTCCTCATTAGAGAAATTTTGAGGTCTAAAATGAGCCTCCTAAGGAGTATTATAAAATAATAGTGGAAATAATAAAACAATATTAGATTACATCATCAAATTTTAAAGGTAAAAAATAAAAAATTAATTTTTCAATTTGTATTTTCAACTTATCTCCGTACAGTTTTACTCAAATTTCGAGCAGGAGGTTGGATACAAAATTTAATTCATCATTTAAGGAGTATCCATTTTGCATACTTTTGATGGACTTTGCTACACAAAAAATGAGAAATACATGAAAAATATGATTGCAATCACTTTTTTCATGTATTCCTCATTTTTTGTGTAGAAGGGTCTCTCAAAAGTATTCAACATGAATAATCCTTAGATGACTAATTAAATTATGTATACAATGAGTGTTCCCACTCAAAATTTGAGTAAAATCGTTAGAAAATAAGTTGAAAATACTACTTGAAAAGGTTATTTTTTATTTTTATTTTTTAATCTTTTTACTTTTTTACCCAAAAAATAGTGAATCTTCCATCTTAAATCCTATTGGTTCTTATAAAGTTGGTTTTGGTTGTAGATTTTTGTTTTGAGTCCATTTTTAACCACAAAATTTCTCTAATCCTTCTAAATTTTTGTTAGTTTTAGATGCACTAATATTTTGAACATCCCAAAGTATTCTATATCTCATAAAAATAAATTAATGTCATAATATAAACTAAGGGAATTCCCCATTTGTAGAAAAATATCCTCTCACCATTAAAAAAGAATGAGGTAGCCTCAATATTTAAGCCCAAATTTAAAACATCACAAAGTATTCTATATCTCATAAAAATAAATTAATGTCATAATATGAACTAAGGGAATTCCCCCTCTCACCATTAAAAAAAATGAGGTAGCCTCAATATTTAAGCCCAAATTTAAAGTATGCTTACTCCAATGTTATCTGCCATATTGTTTGGCTTAAGGGTTCTAAACTAAAAATGGGTTGATTGTTTGGCTTAAGGGTTCTAAACTAAAAATGGGTTGACTGTATAGTATCAAAGTTACCCTCTGCTTCTATGTAGAACCAACCTTGAATTAGATGGTTTTATACAACATTATATGATCATGGGTTGGGAACATTTAAAGTCAATTTTAAGAGCAAAAATTATAAATAATAAAAGTGAAAGCAAAAGAGAATGAAGCTAAACATATTATCTTTTCCTTTCGATTTATTTATTTCAATTTTTAACATTCCATTAATTGTCATATGAAAAAATAAAATTTTAAATCTCATTCATTCAAATTTAAACTTCATAATTTTAAGGGTTTAAAGAATTATAAGATTACAATGTTTTATATTGTGTACTAAATTATATCATGTATGAGAGTATGGAAATAACATTTAATAAGAGTACTGAACCCTCTATATACTTCGGAACATTGTTGTAGAACTGTTTTGTCATGACTGGGTAAAAAAATCTAATTAAATAGGTTAATCAAAATTACTAAATAGGTATGCTAAGTTAAACAACTTATTCTTAGGGGGTGATACGGATAACGAGGATCCAATATGGACAATGTTTTTGTGATATGCAATTATTTGTTGTAATATGAATTTTAAGTCTTCTAAACCCAGAAACTCTCGCCTACGGCTACTGAACCAGACCATTTCACGGACGCACCACTTCTTTACTTCCCGTTATAGCAACTACAGAGTAGTTAAAAACCCTTGAATACCTCCATTAGCTGCGACTCCCATTAAAAGCTTCAAAGATAAGCAAGAAATACCCCGTACGTGCAACACTCAGATGATTTCAAATGGGAAAATGCACACTTCCTTCATATACCAGGAACTCTTAAATGCACCAAAATAAACTCCGACACAAGCTATTCCTTTAACCAGAAAAAGAAGGCATCCGAGCTCTTGAATTCACCATATCCCTCCGTCAAACCCTAGAAACTTGTTTTCACACTTGCGTTTCTTCTCTAAACTTCGCGGCCGCGTTCCGCTAAAAACTAAAATTTTATTTTCTTCTGAAACAGGCCTTCGATTCCTGTTATGTTTGAAATTCCACAACCTACTGAGTTGAGCTCAACCATAATTATGCTATTAGGGAGGTCTCCTCTTAACAAAGATAAAATGCAGATCAGTTTTGAAAGATGTGTAGGGCCTACAACTCAGTGGTAGGGCATTTGACTGTTGATCAAGAGGTCCAAAATGCAGATCAATTTTGAAAGATGTGTAGGTTCTATAGCTCAGTGGTAGGGCATTTGACTGCAGATCAAAACTGTCACTGTTTCAAGCCCGTTTGGCCCCCCTTCCGTTACGGCTTTGGCCGTCGAGGCGCGTTTCTTGATGTTAATTTAAACTGTTTCTTGACGTTAATTTAAACTGCTTCTATTTCGGTTTTGGCCGTCGAGGCGCGTTTCTTGATGTTAATTTAAACTGTTTCTTGATGTTAAAAAAGGTTAGAACCTGAAAATTCTAAGGTAGCCGTGGACGGCAGTTTCTAAAGGAGCCTTGATGTTAATTTACACTGCTTTTATTTCGGCTTTGGCCCTCCAGGCGCGTTTCTTGATGTTAATTTAAACTACTAGCCGTGGACGGCAGTTTCTAAAGGAGCCTTGATGTTAATTTAAACTGCTTCTATTTCGGCTTTGGTCCTCCAGGCGCGTTTCCTGATGTTAATTTAAACTACTAAATCTTTTAAAAAAGGTTAGAACCTGCAAATTCTAAGGTAGCCTTGGACGGCAGTTTCTAAAGGAGCCGGGAAGAAGCGTTTCTTGATGTTAATTTAAATTGTTAAATCTTAAAAAAAAAAGGTTAGAACATGCAGATTCTAAGGTAGCCGTTTACGGCAGGTTCTAAAGGAGCCGGGGAGCATTTGACTGCAGATTAGAAGTCACAGATTCGAACCTGGTTGGGCTCTCGATGCGCGTTTCTTGATGTTAATTTAAACTGCTAAATCTTTTAAAAGAGAGTCAGATCCTGCAGATTCCAAGGTAGCCGTGGACGGCAGGATTCGAACCTGAGCGGGCAGAGCTCACATGATTTCTAGTCATGCCCGATAACTCTAAGGTAACCGTGGACAACAGGTTTTAAAGGAGCCGTGGAGAATTTGACTGCAGATTAGAGATCACAGGTCGATGCGCTTTTGTTGATGTTAATTTAAACTGCTAAATGTTTTAAAAGGAGTGAGAGACTGCAGATTCCCAAGGTAGCCGTGGACGGCAGGATTCGAACCTGCGCGGGCAGAGCCCACATGATTTCTAGTCATGCCCGATAACCACTCCGGCACGTCCACTTCAATGAAAATCGACCACTCTGTGTCCGTACCGTAGATAGTCAGGTTTAAAGTTTTAAAAATTGCTGCCGGTGCTAAAGCAACCCACATGATTTTAGTCATGTCCGATAACCAGTCCAGCGCGTACAGTTCGATCGAAAATGCGTTTTCGGTGTCTTATCAGGTTTATGTACTGAAATTCGATTCCCGTTATTGCAATTGAATAGCTGTTGAGCAAAACAGAGTAGGATGTTAATTTAAACCGCTAAATTTTAAAAATTTAGTTAGAAAGGAGTTTTATGTACCTCTTCCTCCTCCAGGAGAATTTATTTAGAACAATATCCTAGCAAACGGTAGAGAGATTTTCAATGTCAGCAAACAAAAGAGATTTTCAATGTCAGCAAACAAAATAGAGAGTTTCAATGCTAATTTTCATCTCCTCCAGGAGATTCGGAATAACAGAACAATATCCCAGCAAGCATACATGTGTGAGAATGTTGCCTAACTTCTAAGCCAAATGTAAACGAGAGCACTTTCTACTCAGGTATGCTTACTCTAGGTATGTCTTTTGTCTCTTGGCACCATATGTTCATTTAATTGTCTGCTTGGAGAAGAATGTCGCACCAGGGCAGAGCATTGGAACTGAGAAGAATGTCGAGCCAAGGCAGAGCATTGGAGCACCAGGGCAAAGCATTGGAGCTGAGAAGAATGTCGAGCCACAACAGAGCATTGGAGCTATGAAGGCTGAGAAGGCTACAACTAGAGAGGGTCCAGAACGTATCTGGAGAAGAATGTCGAACCATGGCATGGGAGCTATGAAAGGGTCCAGAACGTATCTGGAGAAGAATGTCGAACCATGGCATGGGAGCTATGAAGGCTGAGAAGGCTACAACTAGAGAGGCTCCAGAACCCATTTGGAAAAGAATGTCGAACCATGGCATAGCATGGGAGCTATGAAGTCTAAGAAGGCTTCAACCAGCGAGGGCAGAGGGTTAAGAACACATCTTCATAGATGTGGCAGAGGGTGTTAACATGTTGGAGAGAAATGGTGGAAGGTGTAAGAAATGGTGCCAGGTGTAAGCCAGCAATGGTGGAAGGTGTAAGAAATGGTGCCAGGTGTAAGCCAGCAATGGTGGAAGGTGTAAGAAGGGAGTTGTCTATAATGCGACTTTTTGGAGATTCCGGTGATGGAATCCGGTGGAAGAAATGAGGTTAAATCTTGATTTTTAAGCAGTTAAAATGGTTTTTTAACTGCATATTTGGATTCAGCGCCCTGAAAAACCCCTGGGAGCCATTGATTGTGCAGAAACTAGTTATCAAACATGGGATTCCAATGAATTGCTGCCGGATTTTGACCGGAAAAATCTGCCGGAAAGGCTTTCAAAAAGTCGCGTTATAGACTACTGCTGTAAGAAGTGGTGCCAAGGAAAGGCTTTCAAAAAGTCGCGTTATAGACTACTGCTGTAAGAAGTGGTGCCAAGTGTAAGCGGGCGGTAAAAACTGTACTTTTGGGAATAATAACTATAATATTGGTAGTAATTGAGAAATAAATACAAATGTGTAAAACATTTTTTCAAACTATTTGTGTAATATTAAATGTCATGAATTAATGTTAAACTTTGAGATAGCAGTAGTTCTAATTTTGAGAATTTGATTTAGGTTTAACTTGTTTAATTTTGAGAATTTGATTTAGGTTTAACTTGTTTATCTGGACTCCTTGCCTAAAAACCTTTAGATATTGTCTCTCCCTCTACACTAAGAACTCTATGCCTAAAAAACTTAGTATATTGTCTCTCCCTCTACAATAAGAACTCTAATGTGATACCCAATCAAAACACTCACAAATTGTTTTAAAATATTATTGAAATATAAAGATGTTTAGAACTTTGGTTAAATTCCACTCATAACAATAGTTCAACTGAGATTAATATAGGTCAACGCGATCGCTATATACCTGCTTGTGGGCAGGTATAATAATGATTCTAGCTGATCATGGGAGTATTTCTTTTCTCATAACCATTAAGAGTTAATAGTGATAATCAAGCAGGGTATAATAATGATTTAGTTCAACTGAGATTAATATAGGTCAACGCACTAGCGATTGCTATATACCTGCTTGGGCAGGTATAATAATGATTCCAACTGATCATGGGAGTTTTCTCATAACCATTAAGAGTTAATAGTCATAATCAAGCAGGTATAACAATGATTCCAACTAATCATGGGAGTATTATTTTCTCATAACCATTAAGAGTTAATAGTGATAAAATATCTATAACAATAGTAGCGTGAAATGTCTTAAAAATAGCTTAAATAATATTTATTGTTTAAGGGAATTTTTTTTAAATAGGTGAATACAACAATATTTATAATTAGGAAATTATGGTTGGATTTTCACATTTATTTTATTGAGAATGGATCACATGGACTAATTTCCATTTTTGGACTAATTTCCATTCTCAGATCCACCATTTTGGGATCATTTAAAAAGGCAGTGATAATGGCTGGGAAATTTACTAAGTGTGCAAATAATGGCTTGGAAGTTTACTAAGATTGCATGTTTGCAATGATAATGATTGGAAGTTTACTAAGCATGCAGGTTTTGGTGTAATGGTATCACAGTCTTGGCTAGGTTGTTTTGGTGTAATGGTATCAGAGTCTTGGCTAGGTTAGGTTCAATTCTCCAATTTGCGTTTGAAGGGGATGTTGGATTTTCACACTCACCTCATTGGGAATTGATCATGTGGATCAACCACCACCCCTGGTGTCAGGACCTGCGGTTCGTGCGACGGGCAGGGCGACTCCACCATGCGAAGTGCATGCGAAACATGAAACGAAATGAACCTTGGGCGAGTTTATAAGATGTTGGGCGAGTTGAGGGGGCGGTCCCATGAATTGGGCGAACCGACCATCCCCCGGGGTGAGACAACACGTTATGAACGAGTCGACCGGGCATTTGGTGTGGGTCGGCTGGGTGACACAACCCGCCACCCGCCCGTATATATTGGAGGGCGTTTGGAAGCAAACGACCATCAAGCATTTGATCAACAATGTGAACTCGTTCAGAAAATTCGTTCGGATAATCGTTCGAGAAAATCGTTCGGACGGTCGTTCGGGAAACTCGTTCGGACAGTCATTCAGGAAAGTCGTTCGGGAACTCGTTCGGACAGTCATTCAGAAAACTCGTTCGGACGGTCGTTCAGGGAAGTCGTTCAGGAAAGTCATTCAGGCAGGTCGTTCGGACAGTCGTTCAGGCAGGTCGTTCGGGCAGGTCGTTCGGACAGTCGTCAAGCAGGTCATTCAGGCAGGTCGTTCAGACAGTCGTTCGTGCAGGTCGTTCAGGCAGGTCGTTAGGACAGTCGTTCAGGCAGGTCGTTCGGGCAGGTCGTTCGGACAGTCGTTCAAGCAGGTCATTCAGGCAGGTCGTTCAGACAGTCGTTCGTGCAGGTCGTTCAGGCAGGTTGTTCGGACAGTCGTTCGGGCAGGTCGTTCGGAGGTCGTTCGGGAGGTTATTCGGGCGATCCGGGTGAGGTCGTGTGGCCACCCGGGTGAGGTCGTTCGGGTGACCCGGGCGAGGTTGTGTGGCGACCCGGGTGAGGTCGTTCGGGCGAACCGGGTGAAGTCGTGTGGCAACCCGGGTGAAGTCGTGCGGCGACTTGGGCGAAGTTGAACGGGTGAACGGTGGGCGTGCGGACAGGCGACCAGGTGAGGGCGCGCCGTGCACTACGAAATGGTGAAGTGTTGAGGTTGTGAACGAAGGTGTGTCTCGGCTGGAGGTGCCCGTGTGTGGCGACTTGGAGGCACACCCGAGTTGGGAAAACGACACGACGGTGCGACGAGGTGAACGAAGGGTTGGTGAGTCGTGCGGCGACCGTGCAGAGGTGCCGACGAGCTGGGCAACCGAGTTTGCCGAAGTTGTATATTTGGCTAAGTGTA
>APFE030570777.1:0-10919 GCA_000404065.3 Pinus taeda
ATTCCATAGAGAGAAACAAAACATGGGATTTGGTTGAGCTACCAAAAGGTAAAGAAGTCATTGGAGTGAAATGGGTTTACAAGACCAAGAGCAATGCTGAAGGCAAGATAGAAAGGCACAAGCCAAGGCTGGTTGTCAAAGAGTACAAGCAGCAGTATGGGAGAGATTATGAGGAGACTTTCGCACCGGTTAAGAATGGAAACCGTGAGAGCAGTGCTGTCCATAGCAGCACAAAACAAGTGGAAAGTTTACCAAATGGATGTGAAGTCAGCATTCCTAAATGGAGTGTTAAATGAGGAGGTCTATATTGAACAGCCTCTAGGATATGAGAAGAAAGGCCATGAACACAAAGTATGCAGATTGAAGAAAACTCTATATGGGCTCAAGCAAGCGCCAAGAGCATGGTACAGCAGAATAGATTCATATCTATTGGATAATGAATTCGACAAATGTGAGGGAGAACCCACCGTCTACATCAAAGAAAAAGATGGTAAGATCTTAATTGTTGTCTTATATGTTGATGATGTGATTTTTACAGGTAATGATGATTACCTCATTAAAAATTTCAAATCAGTCATGAAAGATGAATTTGAAATGACTGACATGGGTTTCTTGAGATACTTCTTAGGCATAGAAGTAGATCAAAATGAAAAAGGAATTTTTATCTCTCAAGCGAGATATATAAATGAAGTGTTGGGCAGATTTAATATGCAAGAGTGCAAGGCAGCAATCACTCCCACAATAATGGGATTAAAACTCAGCAAAGAGGACAGCAGCAAGGATTTTAATCCTAGCTTATACAAGAGCATAGTTGGCAGCCTCATGTATTTAACAGCAACTAGGCCTGATATAATGTTTGCTGTTAGTTTAATTTCCAGGTTCATGGAGAGGCCAAAGGAAGCACATTGGCAAGCAGCAAAAAGAATTTTGAGGTATGTCAAAGGCACTAAAAATTTTGGAGTTTTATATAATGTCTCAGAACATTCAGATTTGGTTGGATACACTGATAGCGATTGGGCTGGAAGTGTTGATGATCGGAAGAGCACTTCCGGTTATGTTTTTCACATGGGCTCAGGAGCCATTTCATGGGCTTCTAAGAAGCAGTCCATTGTAGCATTATCTACAGCAGAGGCTGAATATGTGGCAGCGACAGCAGCAGCATGCCAGGCAGTGTGGATGAGAAGAATGTTGAGGAGCTTAGGCCAAGAGCAGGCAAAAGCAACAGTGATTTTTTGTGACAATAGCTCAGCTATTGCATCGTCAAAGAATTCAGTGTTTCACAAGAGAACGAAGCACATTGATACAAGGTTTCACTACATCAGAGAATTGGTGAACAATGGAGAAATTGTCCTAGAACATTGCAGGACTCAGGAACAGGTAGCAGACATTTTGACAAAGCCACTGAATCAGAAAAGCTTTGAATTTTTGAGAATGTGTTTGGGTATGACTGAATGCCCAGCAGTTGAAATTAAAGGGGAGTGTTGAAATGTAATTTCAACTGCGCTCCAACAATGAGCAAATTCAGCAATCAGCAACCTCAGCGATCAGCTGATATCGCATCGGCATATCGCATCGACGAAATAGAAGTGGTGCTTTATAAAGTTGTTTTTACTATTTGCGATGAGCCGGACCCGATGAAGGAATTAATTCCTTTTTGATAAATTATCGGGTCCATATTATTTTCGCTATCGGCGAAAACCAAGTGAGCAGCCTCTTTCCCATGCGATAAGCTCTCACCCGATATTGTGGACCCGACTGCTGTTCAACATTTTGCTTAAAGTTATTTCGGGTCCGTGAGTGGCTTGTTTTATATTTCTTTTGTTATTATGCAAATATTATAATATATATATCGGTGGTATCGGGCATGTGGTGATCGGGATTTCGCAATCGGCAGAAACCATGGGTGCACATATGTGTGCCATGCGATAAAGCTTGGACCGGATATAGTTCCAAAAACATATTTTATAATGGGTGAAGTAAAAGCCTGGAAAATGATTTTGACGTGAAGTGAAAGCCTTCCTACCGCAGTTTATCTCAGTAAGATAGTAAATGCTATTTACTGTGGTTGGTAAGTTTTTTTTTTGGTGAAGTTTTTAATTCTTCCTGAGCGGGAGTATGGGCATAGAAAAATATCAGTGAAATCATTTAATTTTTATTGTCTTCTTTTTACGGAAGTATGGAATGTAAGTCCTCCCTCTGGTAGTCATATATTAATGTAATTTTTGGTAAATGTATGTATGGTAATGGATTGTAAGAGAGGTGAAACGCACAGAAGTGCAAGAGGAATGTTTTATGAATATGCATCTTGGAGTCAAGCAACAGCGTAAGTAAAAACTACTGTGTATTTTTTTTGTAAAATGCAAGCGGTGAATCCCTCTGTGAGTGAGGAAGTTTATGATTTGTAAATGCATCTCTTTTTAATATAAATCCTTGGTGTGTAAACGGTCCCCTGTGCTCAGAATTCCTTTTATGCTTCCGCTGTGTTAAAAAGACCCTGTGGTAAAACAGAGCATTGTCTCTGTGTGAAATTTTATTGTTGTTTTTGGGATTTTCCCAGAAAACTTCCCCAACAGTTTCTTCCTCGGGGTAATTCGCCTAAGAACACCGGTCCAAATCCCCCTCGTCCGATCTCCCGACTAAAGCTTTGTGTGGCGGCTATCATCTCTTCCAGAGTGAAGACACCGAGCTTTGTTGGATTTGGCACCATACCCATTGAGTAATCTGCAGTACATTCAAAGCACAAAATTCCTTCTAAACTACAGGTACGTTTCATATTATTTTAAAATTATATCTAATATTGCTAGCATTTCCTAACCTCCGGGAGCTAAAGATCTTCGTTCCTCTTCCAGCACAGTTCCCTGTTCTTTTCTCCCGAATTTATTGCGGTACACAATAATAGATACTATCAACGCTAAAGCGATGATGGGAATTCCTGGGAGGGTTGTTCCGAGGACAATCTTCAATTTATTCTCCTTTGTATTATGTAGAATGCATTCCCTCTTATTATGTAGAATGCGTTCCCTCTTAGGGATCTGTAAGTAGGCGTTTCCACAGTAACTGTAACATACCAAAAATAGAGATATTTTACGAACGTCTTCCATTTAGATTAATTACAATCTAAGCTGGATTAGTTATAAATGTCTATGCCATTTTACTTTATAGAAAACAAGAAAGAAAATTGAGAATTTCGGGTGCGGTTTGTGTCAAAACATAAAGAACATAAAATAGGATATGGTTACCTGAATTTCACTAAACTATTGAAGAGCTGGGCAGGAATTACACCACTGAAATTATTATTCCCTATATTCCTGTGGAAAAAATATTTCTATATAAAAATTTCTCATTAATTTCATTTAACTTGGGGAAAATATTAATTATGAATAAAATTTACTGATTATCTTAATTTAATTTTGAATAAGAGTTGCCAAAAGATAAATAGAAAATGAAGAAAGAGGTTGACGTACAACTCTTTTAGGTTTTTCAGTTTAGATAGCCAGAATGGAAAAGTACCGCTCAAAGAGTTGTTTTGTAGATATCTACACGATATAGCAAAGTAAATTTTGGTTTAATGAAGATACAGAGGTTCAATAATAAAACCAGATAAGCAGAAAATTAATTGTTGAAATGAAACTCACAGTTTTTCCAGCATGGTTAGACTGGAAAAATTTGGGAACGGCCCCATGAAATGATTATTGCAAAGTGACCTGCAAAATTAAATTTCATCACGAACGGTAAGTACTGCATGTCTGATATAACATTCAAACACAAACTATGACCCGAGCCTCATCAGGATTTCTTCGAAATCAAATTCTGCTTACAATTTCACTAATGCTGTCAACTGTCCAATTTCGTTTGGCACCAATCCTGTAAGATTATTTCCTGACAAATCGCTGGCAACAATACGCTTTTCGTCAACATACAATTTCACCTATGAATCTCCTCAATTTTATGATTTCAACCCTAAACACACGAAATAATCAAGCTTACATTTCCGAAATTCTTATTGGCGAAAAATTGCTTTCACAGACAATTCCTTTCCATGGGATCAAAAAGCAAGGATCGGAAATCCAATCTTTTATGCCAAACCTGCTTTTGATGGCCTCTAGAGCTTTAACTGCATTATAAAAACTACTTTGGTTAGAAATTGAATCATAATATCAACCATTCCAGTCTCAAAACGTCAGTGAGGTAACTTACGATCTTCTGCATATGTTGCCGGTTGGGTGTCAACTATATTGTAAATCTCATAAGCGTTGAGTATGGGACCAATAGTAGCATCACTCGTGTTCTCAAAGCGAAAGTAGAATGTATGTGTTGGATTGGATATGAATGTTAGCTCCAAGGTAGAATAATTGCGCGGAATTGTAAGGGCGTCAGATCGAAAATCATCATTTATTATCACGTAAAATGATCTCAATTGAGACATATTTAGCTTCTCGATCTCTGCAAAATATAATAGCAGTAATACTCTGTGACCAATACGATCAGGGAATTGAAACGCCCCCGTTGTACTTATAACCGCTGCCGTTTGCATGACAGCAGGTGGAGGAAGTTCCTTGGTATCATTTGTTGAAATGGGCTCCTCAGTACTCACAAACCGTAGATCAATAGAATCAGTCGTAGACATAATTGGGACCCAGATCCGGTCGAACTCGTCCTGAGGATAGCTGTTTTATAAACCATACAAAGCCATTCAACTCAGTCATTACAAAAAAAAAATATAACCAGTGCTCACATATCAAATTTCATTTAGTCATGTGGTACTGCCATGGAAAGATCTAAATTTATTAACTGGCCGTAGGAAAACGCGTAGTCTAAAGAGGGGGAAGAGGGGAAGAGTTCTCTCGAAAGTTAAGGAAATTCAAGTAGTATTTAGAGAAAATTTGGCAAGGGTTTTTGTAAATCTAAGTTGTAGTCGTTAAATTTCAAAATTTTAGGCCTCATAGATGTTTTTGATGGTGCTGAATCCATTTCCAACATCAAAAATACAATTCAAACACTGCTTTTACAAAATTAAAAAAAAAAAATTGACCAAATTCAAACCACTTTTAGCCCTCTGGACAATTCCTCCCCCTTCTTAGACTAATCCTTAGAAAAATGGCTTACAATGAATATCAACGAGACTAGCTGGTTAATTGTGACTCTTAGATTTCCATATAAAAAAAATAAATTAATTAATTAAAATTATTACCACTAAATGGTTAATTATTACGCTTAGATTTCCATAAGTAAATGTATACATCCCAAAATATTCACCTAATATGATCCAACTGATTTCCACCAACATCGTCTCTGTATGGTGACATTAACATTGTTCCTGGCTTAGCCTGTCCGTACATGCCTGGTTTGAGCTTCCTCAGTTGGATACCAGAGATAAAGGGATCATCAAGCTCCGAGGTTCTAATCAAACAAATGTACAGCACTCGGCCAGAACTAACAAATATTGTTTCATCATAAATAGCATCGAGTCGATCTGAGATCGATACATTTCCCCTAGCTATCATGCCTGGTGTCTCAATAGAGAAAGCGAAGCTTGGTAATCGTTTGAATCCACTGTAATTTCCAACGACAAACACTAATCTTAAGAGGTAAGGCACATCGGGGACCAGAGGCAATTGATAACAAGACTTTTCAAGAGGCTTTGGGAACACCCATAGACTGTGCACGCCATAATCGTAGCTTATGTCGTAGCCGAACTCTGCTGTCTGACCCACGTCTATGTAGTTAGCATCACTGATCCATGTCATATTGTCTTCACGATCCGCTTTCCCTCCGCAATGGATATTCAAAAATCCTTCCACGAGACCAGATATCAGTTAATAAAACAGTATCTTCTCAACTAAATATAAAAAAGTGATGGATGAGCCTTATAAAACAACAAGATATCAAATGACAATTCTAAAAGTTAGACAAAACAGAAACCCTCCGACTTTCTCCGTAGCAAGCAAACTTATTATGAGCCATTTCTTCCGGTTAGAGGCTAACTCAGTACATACCTGGTTGAGCATATATAAGAGACAATAAACTCAAGAGCACTCCGACTGGCATTATGCAACTGCCCCATTTGCCATACTGAATTTTGTCCATGATTTCACCCATATTTTAAAAAAAATTGCTCTAGAGGTCTAACGGTAGATTGAAAAGAAGATTTGGAACAAATGGCTCCCTATTTCTGGAGAAATGAGAAGTGTTCTTTACCAGTGCTTCCCTGGTCTTTCCCTATGTTCGACCTCTCTGTAATATATTTCTTCTGCACTGTGTGACACTCTCTTGGATAAGGGTGTCTCCAAGGGTTAGGGTTGTCTGCTTATCCCGATTGCAGATTCTTAGCAACCGCTTACGTGGCATGTTCAGGCCAACCGTTTACATAGACGGACGTTGGCGACGAGCAGGGATTACCAGAGTTGTTTGTGGTCAGAAAACTTTCGCAGCCGGAAACCTAGCCGGTAACTTTCGCGCTGCCCGAGAACGACAAGGTAACAACGTTATCACTGCAGCTTCATTAAGACTCTGTCATTCGGGTCGTTGATAGAAATCATGGATATCCATAACATGGGGTCATCCAACAACATAACATATGGTCATCCAGCGAGATAAGATAGGCGTAGGCTAATTTTGCCTTTTTCCCGCATCCTCTCTCCTCAGGCCCGGCAAATGGATCCGGCAGCTCCTTCAACTGAATGTTTTACTCAACTCCGTTTCTCTTATCCATTTTTTACTCAACTGCGTTTCTCTCATCCATTTGTTTTTTTTAACCATATGGTGAATTGGTAAATGCCAAGTTGTTTTTTTTAACCATATGGTGAATTGGTAAATGCCAAGTTTAATCTAGGGGAGACCCAGATCAAACTTCATAGCTGCCACTATAACACCAAGAGCATAACCAACCACCTCCTATGATTTTAGGACCCAGGATCAAACTTAATCTAGCGGCCACCACAGCAGGTCATTGTACTCAATGAGATTTGAACTTCGGTGGGGAATCCACCCCTCTAGCCGCCACCACAGCAGGGCATTGTACTCCATGAGATTTGAACTTCGATCTCCCCAGGCAAAAACCATATAACTTACCGTCAAACCACGCATCACTGTACTTCTCTTATCCATTTATTGCCTTGTAATTTTCATGATTTGAAAGATGCTTAGTTGAATTTCATCATTATATATATATCTAGGTGTCACTGTCACTCCCGCTCCATTTCATTTTTGAATTCAAAACTTTTATGTGGACCACAATGTAGTTGCCTCCCGGTCCTTTTAAAAAAATGCTCTGCATCTAGTGCTCGCACAAGGGAAAGCATGAACCAACCTCTCTGCGCCTTGGCAAATTGACTCAGTGTAGGATCACATTTTGAAGTTTCATTTTTTTAATTTAACTACTGCTCATTGATTTTTCGGTTTTAAATAACTGTTAATATTACATGTTGGAATTAACGATTGATTTATTTGACTAGCTTGTATCAAAATGCCCTTTTCCTAAAATTTTGCCTGCTAAATAATGTGATTTGCGTCGAGACAAAAATTCACAGTTTTGCCATCCATCTTAAATATTTATGTTTAAACAAAACAATGTAGCTCTGTCACCACAGGTAAATTTCATAGAGCTGGTGATTATCCTAGTGTCCGCATATGCATATGATTATAATAGAGCTTCATTTTTATGGAAATTGGATATTTGTCTATAAGCTAAGCTACTAAAAAGGTTTTCTAATAGGATCTCGTCTAGAAAGGTTACTATTAAGTTATTTTGGTTCAAAAGACTAAGTTAAATAGACACTAGGTTTGAAATATTGTTTAAATTCTTAAAAACAATTTAGATTTTGATATATAATTTGCATTGGTATTTTGTTAAGAATTTTGTTTTTATTTATGTATTATATAATTAAATATTGTTATTTATTTTTTCTACATTATTATATTATTAGTATAAAAACTAGCTCAAATTTATGTTAATTTTGAATGTACCAAGCGCTGAGAAGGATCAAATCTCTTTTCACTTCTTTTCACTCCAAAAGAAGTTTGCATCTCAACAGTTGATCCATCTCCATGCTTGGTAGATCCAGAATTAAGATGGATCTAGGTTGGTTTAATTTCCCCCTTTAACAGGCTACATTCCACATGAATATCATTGATTCTTATACATTTGTCATTTTTATTTTTTTGTATTATTTCATTTTTAAAGGCTTTTTTTTTGTAGAGTTAAAGTGTTTACACGACATTACATTACATTACAACATCTCTATCATACTATAAATTATTTTGAAAGGTGGATGGTACCAATTTCGTGTAGTCTAACTAGGCAACAATTTCACCTAGAAATCTTGGTTATAGCTATCAAACTATGGAATTTGGGGCCCCTGAGGTTCTGACAGCTCTACGTAGAGATTTAACCTCCATCGAATAGTCTATGATGTTCATAGTAGTTACACACAAATTAAAGGTTAGGATTTATCTCCGAAGTAGTTCTCCCATCTTTTCATTTTTAAATAAATAAATTAATTTAAAAAATGGCATATGAAGAAGTGTTATATGAGGTGAGTAATGGTTTTTTTGGGCATGTACTTTTGATAAGCTATGGTATTGGTCCATGGTATCGTATCAAAACCTATCTACAGAGTGAGAATATCCATGGTAAAGTGGGGATCAATCTCCATGGTTAACATTTTTTTAATATTATTTTAAATGTATATATGTTTAGCTTATCTATTAATTATTTGTCATATTTACTAATATGGCAATATAAATTAAATCACTAATAAACTAAGTATGAATTCTTAATAAATATCAAAACTAACTATACTATCAGCCTAGATTCATCTTACTCTAGATCTATCATGCGCCGAGAGGGTTCAAATTTCTTGAGGTGCAAACCTTTTGATTTATAATTTAAAATTTGATTATTTGAAGAAATTGTAAGTAAAATTTTATATGTGTCTTGGGTAATGGATCAAGTTACTAAACATATAAACAAGTGATTTTTAACCAGGTCTTATAGCCAAACAGAAACAAATAACCATATCTAAAACACATAACACAAAACATGATAAAGGAGTTCACCCCTCTCCTGGGATACATCTCTTGGTCCAGCTTCCACTCCAGGGCCTCTTTCATTAAGTGCTCAAAAGTGTGTTTACATGGCTTTACAGTACTCAAACAACAAAAGTGTTGTCTCCAATGGATCTACAACTGTCAAAAACCCCCATCTGGGTTCTTTCTACACCTCATTTGACCGAAAATTGAGAAAGTTATGCGTGTTACAAGTTTTTCCCAAATTCCATAGCTAGACATCCTACAATTCGACCCAAATTTGGATTCAGCACCCCAAACATGGAATCAACATGCAAATCTGGCCTACAATCCGGCCGACGATAAAATTTGTAAGACAGTTAAATCGCACTCTAACGCCCAGTTTCGAAAAATAGGGTCACATGGGGGCCACTTGCCCAGGGGCTGGTGCTAACCGCCAGCCCCAGCTGGCAGGGCCCCTAACGACTTGACATGTGGTCATATAGGCCCCATAAAACCAGGGATTCAATGTTATTTTTCTGCGCTAAGTGACACGTGCTCTAATTGTTGGCGGTGAGGTCATGCAACAACGCATGTGGCCCAAGGCTGGCCCCCAATCGTTGGCGTCTTCCCGCTTGGCTCCTTATCTGTCGCTTGTGCTGATATTAAGGTCCAAAGGACCATGGCCTAGTGCTTATATCCTAGCGCTCTCCGCCTGGCACTTTAAACCTCTGTTATGGGTCACATGACTTTGCATGTGCCTTGGGGCTAGGCCCTTAAGGGCTGGTCCCCTTTGCTCTTCGTGCAATTGGCCACATAAAGGGTCATACAACCTGGGGGTTGACCCCTTTTCCCAAACTCCATCGTATATTCTAAGTTGGCTCCCAGTGTTGGGTGTTATGCAGGTTTTGAGACTTGTGGGTCAGGCTAAGCCCTAGCCCCAGGCCCCCTCTACCATGGTCTCGTGGGTGTGGAGTGTGGCCAAGGGCTAAGTATTAGCTTGGCCCTTCTCCTAAACATGCACCCAATAAACTTTAAATAATACCCATCGACATATGTTAATAAGAAACAAGTTGTTGGGTTGTGTTATATCTTTGCCACGACTAGCCCATGTAGTTAACCGGGGGTTTAGAGGGGGGCCAGAGCCCCCCCTTCGTTGCGCCAATTGCATAGCGGGGGGTGTTGGCCAGATAAATCGTTCTTGCGGACAAGACTGATCTCCCTAGTATCAACTGATATCTAGCAACAAGCAGGACAAGCAAATCTATCTTTCTCTAAACATATTGCGATTCATTAATAAAAACTAAAGGGGTGTTTTAGACCCTACCTTAAGTCCAATTCTAGTTTGTGGCAGCCTTGCTCCAACAGCTCCAAAAGAGTTTCCTTTTAACAACCTACAATCACAAACAAGCACACATCAAATAACACCTGCATAGCTAATATAATAAATCATGTTCATCATAGTGATCAAGGAATCCATGAAATAAACCATAAGACACAGCTTATTGAGAAAAATAAACTTGATTGTATTAACTTTGAAATAGAAGAACTTTATAACCTTGGTGCCTTGATGCTGTACAAGCTCTTCCTAGGGTCCAAACATGAATCTCCTCTACTTTGACAAGCCTCACTCTCTTCCAAATGAGATCAAAGGGCATGTAATCTCTCCTCTCAAAAGCTCAATTAGGAAGACTAAGTTCAAACAACATTTACCCTAAAAAATATTCAGCTTTCAACCTCCCAAGTAACCAGCCCAATGCTTCATTTTATAGTGCAAGGGAAGGAGGTTACAGGTCCACCATTGAAGGGATAGAGTCCTCCTTCAAAGGGATAAGCTCCTCACATAAAGGGGTTAGCTCCTTAAGGAATCGGATGCATGAACCCTCAAGGAGCGAACTTGCTAGCTCAAGATT
>APFE030570777.1:11365-28175 GCA_000404065.3 Pinus taeda
TCCCTCTAGAAGCTTCCAGAAATGACTCAAAGTGAGTTTTTAAGAATGTACTTGTGCCTTTTTAACTTTTATAGGGGTTCGCACCCATCAACACAGAGACAGAGCAGTCAGGTGCGCAGGGAACATGACCAATAGGTGCGACACCACAGGTAATGCTAAGAGAAAGTGCAAAACCAGAATTTTAGAGATTTTTAAGGTCTTTCTCTTATTTTCAAGGCTTGATATGAAGAACTGAGGTTTAAGACTTGCAAAGGAGGAAGGTATGAGTGGTGATAGACTCACATTGATTGCAGAATGTCAAAGTGACAATTTTTGTGCAAAACTCCCAACTATGGTCGCGACTTTCTCCTCTATCTGGAAGCCTCACCATCCTCTCTTGGAGTGATGTTGGTCCAAACTCATGATGACCTGAGTGAGCATGTGATTTATTATCTGTTGAAAGGCCTGGCTGGGCCCGAACTCAGATATTCACATGTGGAAAAGTTTTCCTTGGCAGTTGTCTTTGCTGTCAATTGATTACAACATTGTATACTACTGCGACAAACTACCGTCATCGCTTTAGAGAATCCCACGAGACACATTTTGTCTCGTCAATTCATTGGAGGAAAATATTCTAAATGCATCATTATCCTCCAACAATTTGATTTGGTTTTTGCCACTTCCAAGGCGAAAAAATCCTTAGTCTTCACCGAACTTTTGTCAGATCTTCCCATTATCGATCCAAATGAGATAGCTCACGATCCTCTCCCAAATGAATCTGTCTATCTGATCGACTCTACTGACCCTTGGTATGGTGACATTCTCATCTACCTCCAAGTGCAACATTTTCACCCTGAACTATCATCAGGTGACTGTCGTCACATCTGCCACAAAGCACACCACTATTTAGTGCTGAAAAATAGTTTATATCACCGTGGCACTGATACAGTTCTTCGACGTTGCCTCACTCATGAAGAGGTGGAACACATTTTAAATGACTGCCATGCTGGGGCATGTGGCAGTGACCTTTCTGGCATGTCTACTCCTCAGAAACTTTTATGCGCAGGCTACTACTGGCCAACCTTGTTCAAAGATTGTATCAAGGATATCCAACAATGCCACCCTTGTCAAGTGTTTACTATGAAAATGTGCGCTCCTCCAACCCTGCTACACTCGATTATACCCATCGACCCTTTTTCCAAATGGTGTATCGACTTCGTCACATGCAACCCCACTTCCTCTGCTGAACACCACTACATTATTGTAGCGGTGGACTATTTCACGAAATGGGCTGAAGCCCTTCCCACTTTCCGGGCCGATGGAGAAACTGCGGTACTATTCCTATTTAATCAGGTTATCTTTCATTTCGATGTTCCCCGAACGATCATTACAGACCATGGGTCTCATTTTCAGAATCACATGATGTCCGACTTAACATCGTTGCTCGGTTTTTGCGGGACCAATCATCCTCCTACTACCCCCAAGCTAATGGCCAAGTAGAAGCTGTTAATGGCATCTTAAAGACCATGATCCATGGGTTAGTAGGGAATCACAAAACCCACTGGCATCGAATGTTATATCCTACACTGTGGGCATATCGAACTTCAATAAAAACTGCTACAGGCTTTACATCTATTCAACTAGCTTATAGCCTGGAAGCAGTTTTACCTATCGAGTGTCAAATCCCTTCCCTAAAATTTTTTGTTGAACTCTTGCTCGAAACTACTACCGAAGAAGAGCGCCCACTATACCTCAATCAACTAGACAAAACCTGTCGAGATGCCCAATTAGCACTCGAAGCCCACAAGCGTCGGGTCAAAGCCCAGTACGACAAGAAGGTCAAGCCTCGTTCTTACCAAGAGAGAGATCTTGTTTTACTCTATGATAAAAAACATGACCTCTTTTGGGCAGGAACACTTCAACCCTTATGGCTCGGTCCATATGTCTTCACCAAGGCCCTCTCAAAAGGGGCATATGAACTTTAGGAATGGGAAGGAATCCCACTCGATGAGGCCTGAAACGGGATCTATCTGAAAAAGTATTATGCCTAGTACCACACTAGGCATGTGCTTTGTAATTCTATGTATTTATAAGTTTTGCTTCTTTTTGATGTGATTGGATTTTTTTGGTATTTTTCGAGTAGTTGTCTCATGCATATTTCTCGTTGTGTAGATGTCTTCATTACCCTTAGCATACGTAGGATATGTGGATGGTGCCAGTCGTCACACACGGCACATTGCATCAGCTGCTTGGGTCATTTACACACCTGAGTCAGAACTGCTTTGCTCCAGGGGAGTCTTTCTTGGCACTGTCACCAACAATATTGCTGAGTATATGTCTATAATTTCACTTCTCACTGAAGTGTCATCTCGGGACATCTCCAATCTAGTGGTCAGGTTAGACTCTCAGCTTGTCATTATGCAATTGACAAATCATTATCACATTCACAATCCAATCTTGTTACGTCATTATTTAAGGGTACGACTCTTGGAACGTCGATTTGAGTTTCTTACATATGAACACATTCCTTAAGAATTTAATGGAGTTACTGATTCATTGGAAAACTATGTGTTAGATTGGCATCTGTCTCATTTATTATAGATACATGTATGAAAGTAAATATTTACATAGTTAAAAATTTACAAAAACACTTAAAAAACATTTACATCATAAAAATACCAAAATATTTGTATATATATATCAAATCCTATCTTTTACATTAGAAAATTTCCCAAAACTTGGGTGCTTTTGAGTACAAAATGGCTACTAAGCCTCACTATAAACACCTGCTGGTTATACCATGCACCTGTTAACAGAGCCTACTTCTCATGAAAAGACAATACATCTCTAGCTATCCTCCGAAGAGGAACTAGAAATCGCTCAAGCACACCAACAGTGTGTCGCTACATGTTAGCTGGAATCTCCCTCATAGGAAGGGGGGCACACCCATGCTTAGACCTTTGAGGTTTCTCAGAACCTCGTAGAGACTCTGGGCATCATCCCCACCTTCAGGTAGCTCACCCCCTCGCCTCACTTGGCGAGGCTTGCTAGCAGGTCGTACCGGTGCCACATCTGTGTCAAGAAAAAAGCTTCATGTCAGTACTTGTTCACCCACAAACAAATAAAAGCATTACATAAACATTATATAAACATTCAAAAGCTCAAAAATACTTTAAGTACTCTAAAAAAACCTTCTTACCTTGAGTCCCCCAATTTGTACCAGGTGGTTGAATCAAGTTAGGATTGCTTGTAAAGTCCATGCCCTCGTAGGGATAGTCATCTATCATCAGGATCTGACTACTGAGCCATTCAAAGAAATATTCTTTGAAAAAATGCCGGATGGGTCCCCCTCCAGTACGAGGATCAAAATATGCCCATTGCCCTTGCCTGGGCTCTCTCGGATCAAGTGGACCTATGCTCATCCATGGTCTATAATAGGCACCCTCTCAAGTATAAAGGATACAATGAGAGTACCATACCAAAAACTATGTTTGGTTCGAGTCTTACATGCCGTCAACTCTGCCTTTAGCTGATGAAGCACCGTCTCACACCAGTTGAAGATCTGAGGCTTGACACAATCAATGGAAAGCAAAAATTGGGCCTTTGTCACAACATGGGGACTCTTAGACCCCACCAAGTGCACATTCATCCATAATATGGCCCTTATAGACCTGAATCTGATCTGCTTGATAGGGACCCTGTTACTCACAAGTCCGCTCTCAAGAATACAATAAGCCTGGATCAACTCTAAGGTAGATCGGGGATTGGGCCTACCCCTGGTCAAGTTTTCTCATGCCCCTTTGCACGACAAAATAGTCAGAGAATAGATGTCATTTGATCCAAAATGGATTTTGGATAGACTCCTAAGTCTAAATGGTCCTCACAGAGGAAAATGGAAGTCCAAGGAAGTTCCTGGAAATAGCCCCATTGTAGCGATCTTTCATTATGAATCTACTGCAACTTGAATGAGCTAAAATGGACTTAGGATGCAAAAGTTATCACATGCAGAAGATGCCCAGTTTCTTTTAAAAAAGAGGTAAAAACCCCTAAAAATGGCAAAAAACCCTTAAAAAGGGAAATTGCATGGGAAAAAGGCAAAGGCCGGAATCACGTGAAGTTGGAGGAAACTCTGATCTGCCGATCCAATTGATTAGATCAGAGGCAGACATATATGCGATATCGGGACTTGGATCTGCCGATCACTGATCATGCGATCGTCGATCGTCGATCGCCGATGATCGAATCAACGAATCGGCATCGACAATACACAAAAGCCCCAGCCGAGCGACATTGGGATTGCCGATATTGGTGATCGGTGATCGATGACCCTCAATGTCGATAAAATGGCTGGACTCGATAAAATTATAAATGATATTTGATAATGTTTCAAGTCCGGAAAAAGGGCTTTTTCAATGTAAATCGCATTTTCGTTAAATGAACGAAAAACCAAAGAAATGTGAATAAAGCGATGAAACCAGACCCAAAAGGGTTTATAAATGCCACTGTATATTATTTCAAGTCCGTCAAAAGCCATTTTATGGGATTTTTCAATGTTTAATGTAGTTTTTTAATACAAAAGAAACAAGCGGGATTTCGGGAGGACCGAAGGCAGAAAGAGGTTTTGGCTGGGCTCCGCCTGAGCCCATACACTGGCTACCACATGTCTAGGCATTGGAGAGAGAAAACCACCCTTTTCAGGCGGTTAACCCCTGTACGAACGAGCCGCCCGAAATGAACCTTAGCCGTTGGATCCAGATCTCCCAGATCAACGGTGGGGATGCGATAAGCGACATAAAGGCGGACCCAATAGGGTTATAGAGCAGATTTAAGGGATTTTCAAGTCTGATAAAAGGCATTTATGTGGATTTTTCAGCGTTTCCAGTGTATTTCTTTGTGTAAATAGAGAAATGATATCTTTGGGATTTCAACGTGCCAGTGGCCTTCTTCGTTGCAAAACAGGTGGCCACCATACCTTGGGAAGTTAGCAATGATTGTTAAATGCTCTAGAAGGAAGATGAAGGGACAACGACCACAAGCCAGAGAGCCCGAGAGGGAAAATGAAAAAACAATCACTGATTGGCTTAAAAGCCATGAATGTTAGAGATAGAAGGGGGTTGTTGGGGTTGTTGCTAAAACAGAGAATAAGCAAGAGCACAGAAGTAAAAAAATAAGCCGAGAGAGAAAAAGCTGAATGCGCAGAGCAGCCAAGGGAGTCACTTGGATTTCAAGTGAAAAGCCAGAGAGTTGTACATTGCTGAGAGCCGAAGAGCTAGAGCCAGAGCCAAAGCCAAGAGCTAGAGCCAAGGGCCAGAGCGAGATCTGAGAGCCAGAAAGCCGAGAGCTTCAAGAGCCAGGGATAAAATGGTGTCTAAACCCATTGTGTCTATGTAAAACCAATGGAGTTGAGCCAGGGAGCTTGTAAAAGGACTTTACCATAATCTCAGAGAGCCTAGTCGAGTTGACTAGAGCTCACAGAGACGTAGCCCAAGAATTTTGGGTGAAATCCTAATTAAATTGTTGTATTATGTGTTTGTTCTTACTATTGCATTATTTATTGTTATATGTATTTATATATCAGCTTCAGCGCATTAAATTACATCAAATGAACAGTTTTAATAAACAACACCAGCATACACATTCTGTTCAAGAACATATTTAATTCCGCACTGGTTAATCATAAAGACTTGGGAATATTTTAAGCTTTGGAAGTGGGAGAGGTTCTTGTAAGTTATACAAGAAGCCTAAGTGCCCCATTTTCAAATCAAGTGGTATCAGAACTTCCATTTGGTTAACCCCACCTTCAAAGAAGGTTATATCAGAATGCTTGATTGACGGAGCAAATTTTGGTTGTTTGAAAGGTGTTTGGGCAGTCAAGGATTGATTGTCTGATTGATGTATGCTTGTTGCAGACTGACTATTTTCTGAGTTTACTGAGGTAAAGGGAAAATTATTGATAGCTCAGTCCAAGAAGGACAAGAAGGAAGAAGGGTTGAAGGCACTTTTCTTATCCCAAAGGACCTCAAGGAAATCCTTGTAGCATAAGAGGTTCGTTGCAAAAGGTTGCTGAATAAGCTCTTTATTTATCTTGTGGAAGTTTTTTTTGTTCGTTGGCATAATGACAACTTCTACAAGTGGGTCCTCAAATTCTCATTTCTTCACAAGATTCTTTGATGAAGACATGAAGCAATAATTGTCTACCATGATGGATATGGTGAGATAAATGTATGAGGATGGAAGGAAAAGTAGCAGACTTAGGGAGCAATTGAATTCCATGAAGGAAGAGAAGCAATTTCTTTCTAACAAATTGCGGGAAATGGAGAGGCAACTTCATATTGCAAATATGAACCTGAAAAGGATGCATGAGTTGGAGACACAACTCTTTGTTGCCCAAGAAGCCTTAGTCAAGTATTAGCTTGAAGAAGAGGTAAACCATTCTAGTTTGTCTTCAAATTCCTCTAAGGATGCTTATATTGGTTCTTTTGAAAAACATACTAGAGGCATAGGTTCCAAGCTAATGTCCAAGATGGGCTATGAAGGAAAAGGCTTGGGTAGACATGCAAAAGGTATTGTTGAGCCAATAATGATTAAGGAAAGGCCTAAGTATTTGGGTCTTGGCTATGGACAAGCTCATGGAGAAAGTTCCAAAGCTGCCATGAAGGCCATTGAAACAACTCCAAGAAGGGGTTGCATTGCAGAGTGTGAAGGTTGTATTCAGGAGGAATGCAATAGCTTGAAACATCATTTGTAGGATGTAGGTGTTCAGAAGCACACACTTGAACCAAAGAATTGGGGAGACTATAAAAACCTTGAAGAGATTTATGGGGTTCCAAAGGGAGCCACTTCTTCATTTGCTTCACCTCCTCATGAAGGCAATAAAGGTGAAAGAGGCAGGTATAAATATGGTTCGAAACATTTTCCTTTTGATTTTGCAAAGCATGATAAATTTCCACATAAGCATGGGAAAAGAATTGCATGTTCCTTTTGTGGTTTGGATAACCATCATGTTTCTGGATGTTGGAAGAGAATGGCCACATACAGGAAACTTTTGAAGGAAAAGAAGCAAAAAGCCAAAGGTCCATTAGGCAAGGCAAATCATGCTGCCAAGAGGATGCACATGTGTTGCACTTACTACCATAAGTAAGGGCATCTTGCTAGAAGATGTTGGACTTTGAACCTAGTAATGCTTCCACAAAAGCTGAAGAAAGTGGAAAGAGAGGATGGAAGAAATGGAAAGGAAGATTCCATGACTGATGTGTCTTAGGATGATTCACATGTTGATGCTGATGTGTAGACAAAAGTAGTACCTTTGGAAGGGATTGGTGAGAAATGGCTAGAGTTCTTATCCAATTAAGGTTGCATGTCTATTGATGCATCTATTTGCATTTCTTTGTTAATGAGATGCAAGCTGCAGGTTATTACCAAGAAGGTGAATGGAAAAGTTGAGTAGGAGACTCACTTTGTTGCTGCAACATTATATTTCATTTCAGCTTCGAAAGTATAGTGTGCTTAAGTGAAAGTTGAAGAATGAAATGCATGCATAAGCATGATGTGCATGAACACAGGGATGTTGATGTTTTCCTTGTATTTGAACGTGTATGTGTAATTAACTTGAAGGGTTGATTGCTTTGTTGTAGACATGCATGTAATGCAATATTATCTTGGAAAAAGTTAACTTGGTCTCCAATATGGAGGTAATAATGAAGTGTTTCATTTTTTGAAAAAGAGTCCAAATGGTCTTTTTCTACATGCTTGACTTGAAGAGTCATTTGTTTAAAGGCATGTTTTATGGGCTTGTTATCTAGTCCATCATTTTTATGCAGATGTAAGGCATGGAGGTGTTCACAAGCTGAGAAAGCTATTTCTTTGTTGAAGTAGGAGTTTAGGCCATCCAGTTGTTGTCTGTGTTTCTATTGTTATTAACAGTTGTTTTTGACAGCTTTTCAAACAGGTACAAATGAAATTTATATGGAGCAGATGAACTTCACATTTGTTTGAGCCACCTTGGATCAATGACCAAGGCAAAGAAGTTCAAACCACCTTCTATGACCATCTCAGTAGGAGTTCTGCACGAAGGCAAGAGGGAAGACAGTTCTTCATAGGAGACTAGCACATCCAGAAAGGAAAATGGTTAGAGACTTTGGTCCAGAGGCACTATGCAAGGCAAGTGTATGGAGGCTGAAAGCAGAGGGTGTTGTTAATCTCATTTACTGCTCATATCAGTATATTAGTCTTTTGGAGACCAAAAGCTCTTTTAGTGGGAAGGTGTGATCCAAAATGGATTTTGGATAGACTCCTAAGTCTAAGTGGTCCTCACAGAGGAAAAATGAAAGTCCAAGGAAGTTCTTGGAAATAGCCCCATTGCAGAGATATTTTCCTTTTGAATCTATTGCAACTTGAATGGGCTAAAACGGACTTAGGATGGAAAAGTTATTGCATGCATAAGATGCCCAGTTTCTTTGAAAAAAGAGGCAAAACCCCCTAAAAATGGCAAAAAAACCCTTAAAAATGGAAATCGCATTGGAATAAAAGCAAAGGATGGATTTACGCGAAGGTGGAGGAAACTTCGATCTGGCGATCCGATTGATCGGATCAGAGGCAGACATATATGCGATATCGGGACCTAGATTGCCAATCACCGATGATCGGATCTGCAAATCGGCGTCGGCGATACACAGAACCCTTGGCCGAGCGACATTGCGATCGCCGATATCGGCGACCCCTGATGCCGATAAAAGGGCCAAACCCAATAAAATTATAAATGATATTTGATAATGTTTCAAGTCCGGAAAACGAGCTTTTCAATGTAAATCACTTTTTCGTTAAATGAACGAAAAACCAAAGAAATGCAAATAAAGTGATGAAACCGGACCTGAAAGGGTTTATAAATTCCACTATATATTATTTCAAGTCCGTCAAATCCATTTTATGGGATTTTTCAATGTTTAATGTATTTTTTAATATAAAGGAAATAAGCGGGATTTCGGGAGGACCCAAGGCGGAAAGAGGTTTTGGCCAGGCTCCGCCGGAGCCCATACACTGGCCACCACGTGTCCAGGCACTGGAGAGAGAAAACCACGCTTTTAGGGCGGTTAACCCTCGTATGAACGAGCCGCCTGAAATGAAACTCAGTCGTTCGATCCAGATCTCCTAGATCAACAGTGGGGATGCGATAAGTGACATAAAGGCAGACTCGATAGGGTTATACACCAGATTTAAGGGATTTTCAAGTCCGATAAAAGACATTTATACGGACTTTTCAGCGTTTCCAGTGTATTTCTCTGTGTAAACAGAGAAATGATATCTTTGGGATTTCAACGCGCTAGTGGACTTTTCCGTTACAAAACAGGTGGCCACCATACCTCGGGATGTTAGCAATGATTGTTAAACTCTCCAAATGGAAGATGAAGGGACAATGACTGGAAGCAAGAGATCCCGAGAGGGAAAATGAACATACAATCACCGATTGGCTTAAAAGCCATGAATGTCAGAGACAAAGCAGGGTTTTTGGGGTTGTTGCTAAAACAAAGAATAAGCAAGAGTGCAGAAACAAAAAAAAGAAGCTGAGAGAGAAAAAGCTAAATCCGCGAGCAGCCAGGGGAGTCACTTAGAGTTCAAGTGAAAAGCCAGAGAGCTGTACATTGATGAGAGCCAAAGAAGCTAGAGCCAAAGAGCTAGAGCCAGAGCCAGAGCCAAGAGCCAGAGCTAAGAGCCAGAGCAAGAGCCGAGAGCCAGAAAGCCGAGAGCTTCAAGAGCCGGGGATAAAATGGTGTCTAAACCCATTGTGTCTGTGTAAAACCAATGGAGTTGAGCTAGGGAGCTTGTAAAAGGACTTTACCATAATCCTAGAGAGCTTAGTCGAGTTGACTAGAGCTCATGGAGACATAGCCCAAGAGTTTTGGGTGAACTCCTAATTAAATTGTTGTCTTATGTGTTTATTATTACTACTACATTATTTAATGTTATATGTATTTATATATCAGCTTCATCACATTAATTTACATCATATAAATAGTTTTAATAAACAACACCAACATACATCTTCTGTTCAAGCACATATTTAATTCTACACTGGTTAATCATAAAGACTTGGGAATATTTTGAGCTTTGGAAGTGGGAGAGGTTCTTGTAAGTTAGACAAGAAGCCTAAGTGCCCCATTTTCAGATCATCATCTCGGTCAATCAAGAGTTCATGGCCCCCGATCTTGAACACCCCTTGATGTTCATCCCAACGCTAAATGATCTAGCTTAAAAGTTCCTCCTAACCTTTCATCAGGTCAAGATTTTCATATTTCATCAAACCACATCGGTGCAATGCAAGTATGCAAGCTTGATCATTTCACATAAGTAGTTCCTGCCAATCATTTGCTCGTTCTCTCCATAAACTAGTCATGATGGATCAAGACCTACACAAATCAACCCAAAAATCAGTGCAAATGTGGAAAAAATGCTTGAGAAATCACTGGGTAGGGTTTGGGAATGTGCCCTCATGCACTAACGCCCCCAGGGAGAACAGGGCACATTAATGCCGTCCTCTAGGTCATGAAGGGCGTTTAACACCCCTCTAGACCTGGGGGGGTGTTAGTTGCATTCATTGAGCTAGGGCCTCCCCAAATCCTAAAAATCTACCCCAATGTAGTTAAAAAAGGTTTAAAGATGTAGGATAAAGGTTTTGACATCTACATGGGACATGCGGCAAGTTGAATGGTCGCCTGGATTGCCCGCAATCATCCATGGAACATCTTCTCCTCTTTAGCTGCAGAACCCTCACAACATTCAAAATGATGCAAATGATGAAAATGGAGGCTCAAAAACTCCCTTATATTCACTCTGGAGGTATGACTTATCTTAATTAAAATCATTAAAATAGAAGTAGTTCATTTCCTATGTTATTTATCGGGCCCCATGTCGACATATTGTAAAAAATTACTCATGTTTTGATGAAAGGACTTTCAGGGCTGAATTGCATAAATGACCATGTTCAATTCTCTATGAGCGCTTTCTTTTATGGGATCTTTTCTCGCTCTTGAACTAAAAAATCCTATAGTTTATCATCGGGCTCGTTAAACTCCTACGACAACGATATGAGCGCTTTCTTTTTTGGGACTCTTTCTCGCTCTTAAATTGAAAAATCAATGAGTTTTTGCCTTCTTCGGGGTCGTTAAATATACGAAGAAGGAATGAGAATTTATTTTACCTCTTTTTCCTTGCTCATTAAACTGAAAAATATACCTCGAGTTCTTCATTTGACTCGTTAAAATTTGATGAAGATATATTGAGTTTGTCGTCGCGTGACTCATAAAAATTTCACGACGAAATTGAGTTTACTCTGTCTTCTCGTACTCGTAACAAAATGAGGCAAATATATATTGAGCATAGGTTTATCTCTTTATCTAGACTCAGTACATTAACTTACAGAAAATGAACCTTTTCCGGTATACTATTAAATCTTTGTCGCACCTAGTTAAAAACTATGACAAAGGGACCACCCTGGAGTCGCTCTTTACAATCTTTTCAGACTCTTGAAATATGAAAATACCACCGAGTTTACATGTCTGGACTCACTAAATTAATCAGATGGGGAAAGTGGACATTACAATTGCTTTATGTTAGTATTTTGAAAAGAGGTTTATGGCAACAGTCATTCCCTTGAACATGACACTCCCTCAGCAAAACCTTCCTTGTGACGACCTCTCAATATAAACCTTACCATCCTATGAGTTTAGCCTATATAGCTCGATGTTCTTGCATCATTGTATCCTAACACTCTTTGGTTTTCATGAGTCCAGTTCTACATGGTTAAAACCTTTGTGTTGTGCCTTCTATTGTTTAAGGGAGAACCTTTATCTTCTGTTTCCTCCATCAAACCATCAAGCATATTCTTCCATCATGCCCTCTGTTGATTTGACCTAATGCTCAAACTATTCTTAAAAAAATAATAATTCTTGTCCCATTTCATGTCAACTGATGTAGGACACATTATTTCCTACCTTTTGACAGGTCTCTTCCTATCGACTTCAACACTCTATCTAAGAAGTAGACCCATAAACACTTCAGTTCCTTGGAAATTGTAGACATCAGTGGCAGGTTACCTTGTGTTTGGTCAGGGGTTTTCATTATTAGCTTCTGGTTAAACGATTCTATGAGTGTTTGATGACAAAAACATTATTCACACTCGCTAGATTGTACTATGCATCTTCGAGATCATCACCATTATCAATGGCCATCCTCACATCTGTTAACAAACTCCATTATTAACTGGTAATCAGATAATTTCATACATGTTTGACCTCAATGCTTTTATTCACATGTATCGAACTATGATGTTAAGTTGAAGTGGAAATCAAGACCTTGGGTAGAGGCTTACATCACTCAATCTTGTTTCCTCTCCCAAGTTGTGTGTATTATTTTTTGGAGACAACTCATTAGAATGATATTATTATGACACAAGTTCCGCATTGTGCTTATCGGCGGACATGATTGTCATATATCTTAATTGAGAAATCGCTTTGACATAACTACTGAGCGTGGGAATGACCGACTTAGGACATTATTTTATATTTTTTATATATGTGTTGTATCAAGTTTCTCGTATTCTTGAAGCTCCGACCCTCTCTCTCTCTTTTCAAAGAAAATGATAGTTATATAAAGTATTTCAGCCATCGTCTTTGCCTCTGATCTCACACTTTACGGGGCATATGTTACTCAGGAAAATGACCTCCTCATCAGCTCAGAGGAGAAAGGCAAGTTGACTGAAAGACTGACCAAGTTCACATGCCTATTTGTCAAGCTAACGCTCTCCAGGAACTAGCAACCTACTTTATAAAGCTTCCTAGCCATGCATTAGGTGTGTTAGTACCTAGGGTAACTCTATTTGTTTCCTCAGGAAGAGCGTTAGTCAACCTAAATGAGTTTCTATGAGTCAAAGGAGCAAGTTAACTGAGAAATATCCCTATATTCACTCCTATGTCAACTCATAAAAGCAAGGAAACATCCAGATTCGACTTGTTTGGAGGAATTACTATTCTTAATGGAGTCTACAAATAGGGAAAGAGCATAAAAGTATGGAAACATCTCTGCTTTTTACCAAAGGAACTCATGAAGGATTTGGCAAGGCTTATCCTCTCATGCTATATACATGAGGCTAGGGCCATTTTGGAAAGGGTCGAAACATTTGAAAGGATTTCCTATTTGACTGTCGAAGCTAGTATTAGGCAGAGCTATTCAAGAGGTTAAGGAGGGAGAGAGAGAGAGGAGCTGGAGGAGTAAGGGAAGGCTGATGTAATCGATGGTTGTAATCACTCTTTTCTATCATTAATATAGATCTGCATTTGTGTTGTCCACTCCATGGCATTAGTATTGTAATTTGTTTACATGTTTATGCAACATTATTATTATGAGTGGCTTAGATGTATGCAATTAGATATCCATATATGTTAGTGCATTGATTGTTAAAGTTATATGATGTGATATTACGCCTTGTATTGTCTATGTGTAGGTATTGATCTTGGAGCTAGCTGAGGGGTCTTCCACTCTGCTACATTGCGCTCTCCAGCAACACCACACCAAAACCTGAGGTAATAAGTCCTTCTTCCTACTTTGATTCTCATTTGACTAACATGGATATATGCATGTATCTCTTGGCTAGTTGTAGCTAATCTGGCTGTTTGCCAAGGATCCTGGGAAGATCCTTGAGGGTATCTCCATCACCAAACACCCATGCATTAATCCCTATATCAAGTTGAAAGCAAAATTATGGCAACAAGGAAGTATACCACTCTGTTGATGGTGGTGGACCCGCCATCATGTCAGGGGATCTCCCCAATAAGAAGTCCTAACTAGACCTCAGACTATTTCAAGTAGAAGTCCCAACAGTAGGTAGTAAAGCTATGCCTTGACTGCAATAATGTGCAGAGGTAAGCAAGATATCCTTGTAAGAAACAAGTGTGTGACCTTGCAACAAGTTAGGAGAGATGCATGGGGAGGTTCTAACACATGAAGGGGGAAAAAATGTGTCCCTTAGAAGTTTGTAATAGTATGTAGCCTAAAAAGAACACATGAGATGAATGACATCACAAACTGGAAAGCAGAATAGTCGACAATCCAAAGTGATGAGTTAAACCAACAACACACTTCAATAAGATTCATACAATCACATACATAATAGTCCATACATCAATGCATAAGTCAAACTACATACATTGCTAAAGTAACTAGAATAAACAAATAACAATAACAACATATGCATGAAACATGTTGGCTTTGTTATATCATATAAAGTGAAAGTTCCATCCATACATACAACCATGACAACTAGTATCCCCAATAGTGGAACATTACAGTCAAGACTGCTTGCTCCTCCAAAGAGACATACTTGCTCTACACTATGGAGAAGCCAAGGCTCATCACAATACTCTCCAAGCCCTCTCTAAGCAATGCCTAGCAAAATTTTGGCTCACAAAGGTTTGTTCTATGAGTTATGAGGTTCTATTTATAACAAAGGGTGGGGTGACGCTTGACATTCCCCTTTGTGACTCTTGGACTACCCTCAAGACTCTTCAACTTCATTACATAACTGTTTACATTACATATGACTGTTTGTATTCCACTAATAATACTTTGGCTTTCACTTTACATCATGTTTACAAAAATGATACATTCTCCACATATACCCATGTGGGAAAAAATTAGCTTGAGTTAGCCAGATAAGACAACACTAAGACTTGAACAACTTTCAAAAGACTAACTCATCAACCTCCTCTCCATGGTCCTCAGTGACGAACTGATCCCATGCATGGTAGTGCGCAATGGTGTTAGCGTACTCTTTGATGATGTCATTTCAAAAATGAATTCTTGCCTCCATTACTTCTGGGTATACTGATTTGGAACCTTTGTCCAACTCGTCATGTAACATGCGTATCTTAGTCTTGAGCAAGGCTGGACCAACGATGTACATCTGCATGTTATCTCCGTTGACTTGCAAATTTTTGCTAGTGGCCATAAGCATCAATTGAGTATGCATTGAGCTCTAGTCTGACTTGGTTCTTCTCTTTAGCCTCAGTGAATGTACCAATCGACAAGGTGCCATCATTTCTAACCATGAAATCCAAACTCTTGTACAACCATGCATACAAAGCCTCAACACTAGTGATGAGTGACAAGAGTTCCTCATAGTTCTGTATCAGACTCTAGATGCGTGCTTTTTCCAACTGTACCTGCAGCTTCATCGTCTTGTGTAAGTGAAGTGGGGCTCCCTTGTAACTCATTCCCATGTCTGTACATGATCAATTGTGGCATGTATATCTATGAGTGTTTGCACTAGCTTGGTGAAGCATTACTGATGATCATGTAGATGGACAACTGCCTTGTGCACGGTGACGAACCTGTCATACAGTCTCCGCATGACTGTTTCGAGAGCTGATACTTCAAAAAGTATGGCCTTCTTTATATTTTCTCTAGCGAATCCTGTTGATTGTTCCTCTCTCTGCCTAGTTGCTTGTAACTCCTTAGCCATGCGCTCGTTTTCTACTATCAGAACCTAACACTCAAGCTCGTGGATTTGGCAGAAGCCTTTGTAGCATCATCTAAGGTGGCTGGATGTCTTCATCAATCTGACACAATCACCCGTTATTCAAAGTGCACAGGTGATGCATGCTCATTCAGGGTGTGCGCTCTACGTGCTTGTACAAATTTGTGATATGAATCATTAAAGGCTATGTTGTACACCTTTGTTCTTAGATGGTCTTCAAGGAGAATGATATCCTCTTGTTCACTCGAGACTTGCTCTACTATTGGAGCTGGTGAAGACTGTAGAAATTTTGAATAATTTAACACATATTCAACAGAGATTATCTTGATCATGTACTATTGGGGAAAACATACACAATACATAAGCTCCTCTACGTTGATCATCAATATAGCAGCATCAATAACAATAAAACATCAAGAGCATTCACACATTAACACAGTATGTATCCCGGGGAAAGCATCTCGATAAAAACCCCAACTATCTGTATATTAATGATTGAGTCATGTAACAATACAAAGCACAATACTTATCACAAGTATCTCCACCTCTGTTACACACAATACAGCTCAGATCTGAATCAATCACTGGCTCAAATCTCCTTCGCTGCTTGCCTGCCTCCGCTGCTCAATACCTGCCCAAGAACTGATGATAATTCCAAGGCAAACACGTATTTACTTGGCTAAATCACGTGAGCACAAGCTACAATGTGGGAAAATACGTGGGCAAACTCATTGGCATACTCAATCCCTTGATTGTGCAAGATCTGATGCACAACTATAGTCACAACTGATAGCAATCTGATTCTCTAACACCTGTCCCTGCTGAACTGGACATGCACTGACATGCAACTGAGTTAACTGATGTATTCATTAGTTGTATTATGAGTTAATAACTTGTGAATTAATTAATAACTAATTAACCCAACTCATCTCTAGTCTATTTGCCAGTTAGACAAAATACAACCAGTTTAACAAAGCTAAACTGAACACAACTCCATCAACTGCACCTCCAGTCCACTAAACTCAACTAACTTGAGTTCTAACTGAAGTCCTGCATGCAAATATTAGTCATCCATAGGTAACCACGTATTTCCTTCTGGGATCTGCATGTACCACATCCGTAGCTCATCCTGAAGTGCTCCAAGAGAATAAGACAAAGTTTATAGTCTAAATATTATTATGAGCTAATAATATTTGACTGTTATATATTTGACTGAGCAGTCACTCCGCTGTGGTGTCACTCCGCTGTGGTCTAAAAATAGAAGTCCATCTATTTTTTCCAACTTGATCAATCATCCATAAACAA
>APFE030570795.1:8826-54294 GCA_000404065.3 Pinus taeda
GATAGTGACCGGCCAAAGCTAAAGGACAGGAGCGACGTTTCTTCCACGACAAATAGCATTGGATTCCAGGTAGGTCTTTCTGATCAACCTTTAAATTATGCAATTAGGAACTTGCATGCAGCGTGTATGATTATTGCTAGACCCCTGTTGGGCTAGTGGGATCGCCTCTGTCCGCAGAGGGGATTTACCGACCTCAACATAGACGGCTAAGATCGCACATCGTGGATCGACAATCGCATGTCGCATATGGTATCAGCCCCTTTTATATCTCTAGGATACAATGTTGCAATGCGATATATCACAATCACATGTCGCCTTGTCTCGGGGTTCCTTCCCTTATCTCATAGCATCGCCAACGCCGATCCGTCGATGCTGATATCGGCGATCACAATGTCGCATCAGCCCGAGGTCCTTTCCTTATTTTATTTGCATATGCTTTCCTTCTACCTGATATGTCGAGGATTGGTAATCGGGGTCTCTTTCGCCTCCACTTTAAGTCTGCCTCTTGGACCACTCTGATGCGATTTTCCTTTATAAAGTCTTTTAGGCCATTTTTTGAATATTTTTCCTCCTTTTCAAAGGAAAAAGAGCAACTTCTTTCTGTGATAACGTCTGCATCAAAGGTCCATTTTAGCCCATTTGAATTGCAGTAGATTTAGAATGAAAAGATCTACGCAATGGGACTATTTCCAGGAACATCCTTAGAATTTCATTTTCCTCTGTGAAGAACACTTTAGACTTAGAAGTCTATCTTAGATCCATTTTGGATCACACCTTCCCACTAAAATAACTTTTGATCTCCAAAATACTGACATATTGATATGAACAGTAAATAAGAGTAAAGACACTCTCTTTTTCCACCTCCATACACTTGCCTTACATAGTGCCTCTGAGCCAAAGCCTTTGACCACTCTCCTTCCTGGATGTGCTAGTCCTCTTGGGAAGAATTGTCTTCCTTCTTGGCTTCATGTAGAACTCCTACTGAGATGGTCACAGAAGGTAGTTTGAACTTCTCTGCCTTGATAATTGATCCAAGGTGGTTCAAACAAATGTGAAGTCCATCTGCTCCAAAAAATTTTCATTTGTACCTGTTTGAAAAGATGCCAAGAACAACAGAAATACAAACAACAACTGGATGGACTAAACTCTTGCTTCAACAAAAGAAATAGATTTTCACATCTTGTGAATACCTCCACATCTTACATCTGCATACAAGTGATGGACTAGATAACAAGCCCACAAAACACGCCTTTAAAGCAAATGACCTTTCAAGTCAAGCATGTAGAAAAAGATCATTAGGACTCTTTCTCAAAAGATGAAACACTTCATCATTATCTCCATCTTGGAGACCAAGTTAACTTCTCCCAAGTCAACATTGCATCACATGCATGTCAAAGCAATCAACCCTGCAAGTTAATTACACATAGATGTTCAAATACATGGAAATCATCAACATCCTTGTGTTCATGTATATCATGCTCATGCATGCATTTCATCCTTCAAATTTCACTTGAGCACACTGTACTTTCGAAGCTGAAATGAAATATAATGTTGCAGTAACAAAGTGAGTCTCCTACTCAACCTTTTTCCATTCACCATCTTGGTAAAATCCTGCAACTTGCATTCCATTAACAAAGAAATGCAAATAGATGCATCAATAGACATGCAATCTTAATTGGATAAGAACTCTTACCATTTCTCACCAATCCCTTTCAAAGTTACTAACTTTGTCTGCACATTAGCATCAACATGTGAATCATCCTGAGACACATGATTCACAGAATCTTCCTTTCCATTTCCTCCATCTTCTCTTTCCACCTTCTTCAGCCTTCGTGGAAGAATTGCTAGATTCAGAGTCCAACACTTTTCAGAAAGATGCCCTTGCTCATGGCAGTAAATGCACTGCATGTGCATCCTCTTGACAACATGTTTTTCCTTGTCCAATGGACCTTTGGCTTCTTGCTTCCTTTCCTTCAAAAGTTTCCTTTATGTGGCCATTCTCTTCCAACATCTAGAAACATTATGTTTATCCAAACCACAAAAGGAACATGCAATTCTTTTCCCATATATATGTGGAAATTTATCATGCTTTGCAAAATCTAAAGGAATATGGTTAGAACCAGATTTATACCTTTCTCTTTCACCTTTATTGCCTTCATGAGGAGGTGAAGAAAATGACGAAGTGGATCCCTTTGGAACACCATCAATCTCTTCAAGGCTGTTAGAGTTTCCACAACTCTCTGGTTCAAGTGTGTGCTTTTGAACACCTGAATCCTGCAAATGATGTTTCAAGCTATTACATTCCTCCTAAATACAATCTTCACATTCTTGAGGTAGAGGACCTGAAATGAAACTCATTTTTGGAACTGTTTCAATGGCTATCATGGTCGCTTTGGAACTTCCTCCATAAGACTGTCCATAACCAAGACCCAAATACTTAGGCCTTTCCTCAACCATTATTGGCTCAACAATACCTTGTGCATGTTTACCCAATCCTTTTCCCTCATAGCCCATCTTGGAAATTAGCTTAGAACCTATGCCTCTGGTATGCTTTTCAAAAGAAACAATATAAGCATTCTTAGAAGAATTTGAAGACAATCAGGAACTATTTACCTCTTCTTCAAGTTGATACTTGACTAAGGCTTCTTTGGCAACAAAGAGTTGTGACTCCAACTCATGCATCCTTTTCAGGTTCATATTTGCAATATGAAGTTGCCTCTCCATTTCCTGCAATTTGTCAGAAAGCAACTTCTTCTCTTCCTCCATGGAATTCAACTGCTCTCTAGGTATGTTTCTCTTCCTTCCATCCTCATACATTTCTCTTACCATATCCATCATGGTGGCAAAGTCTTGCTTCATGTCTTCATCAAATACTTTTGTGAAGAAAGAAGAATTTGAGGACTCACTTGTAGAAGTAGTCATTATACCAATGAACAAAAGAACTTCAAACAAGATTAATAAAAAGCTTATTCAGCAACAAACCTCTTGTGCTTCAAGGATTTCCTTGAGGTCCTTTGGGATAGAAGAATGCCTTCAACCCTTCTTCCTTCTTGTTCTTCCTAGACTGAGCTATCAATAGCTTTCGCTTCACCTCTACAAACTCAAACAATAGTCAATCTACACACAAGCATACGATCAATCAGACAATCAATCCTTGATTGCCCAAACACCTTTCAGACAAGCAATCTTTGCTCTGTTAATCAAGCATTCTGATCTAATACCACTTGCTCTGGTATAACTAGCTTTGATATCACCTTCTTGAAGGTGAGGTTAATCAATCTTAGACTCTGATACCACCTGATCTGATAATGGGGCACTAAAGGCTTCTTGTCAGCTTACAAGAACCTCTCCCACTTCCAAATCTTAAATACTCCCAAGATATTATGATTAACTAAATGCGTAATTAATAATTCTTGAAAATAGGTGTATGCTTATGTTTGTTTTAAAACTTGTTATGTGCTTTAAGTTCAATTGCTTATGCTGATATAAAATGCAGATGACAGTAAGTAAAGTAACAAATAAACAACACATGCATAGCAGCAAGATGCAGCAATAAAACAACACACACAACAAAAATATTAATTTGGAGTTCACCCAAAACTCTTGGGCTACATCTCCTTGAGCTCTAGTCAACTCGACTAGGCTCTCTGGGATTATGGTAGCAGTTCTTTTACAAGCTCCACAATCAACTCCACTAGTTTACACAGAACACAATGGGCTTAGAACACCATTTCATCCTTGGCTCTAAAGCTCTCGGCTTCCTGGCTCTCGACTCTGGATCTAGCTCTCAGCTCTGGCTCTGGCTCTTGGCTCTGGCTCTAGCTCTTGGCTCTGGCTTTGGCTCTCGGCTTTGGCTCTGGCTCTGGCTTTTGGCTCTGGCTCCCGCTCTCAACTCTAGCTCTGGCTCTTCAGCTCTGGCTTCTCTAAGCTCTTTCTCGGCCTCTATGTGCATCAATGGTTCGCTCGACCTCCAAGCGACCTTTAGCAACCTTCCAGTGACCTTTAGTAGCTTTGCTGCCTATCAGTCACGCTCTCTGGCTTTTTGCTCTCGTAGCTAACAACTCTCCTTTAGCAACCTCTAAATCCCGCCAACAACTCTTTCAATTGGGCCTTCTGGCTCCTTTGAGGCAATTTCTCGGCTCTACAGCTTCCCCAGCCATTTCTCTACGTGTCATTACTCCCTTGTAGCTTTGTGGCTTCTCTGCGTGTTGTTTTTTCGACTGGCCATCTGGCTCTATAGCTCTGTGGCTTCTCTGCGCGTTGTTTGTTCAAGTGGCCATCTGGCTCTGTGGCTCCGTGGCTTCAAACACATCATTGTCTACCAAAAATTCCTGCCTGTAGCGTGGCACAATGATCAGGGGTAGTTACAAAGGGATCAAGGCCTTCTTCTAAGCAAAAACCCAAAAATGGAGAAAAATCCAATATAGAAATATTTTTCTGAAATTACACTCTCGGGTGTGAATTTCGGACTTGAAATTTCATTAAATCGCCCCTATAACCCTATTAGGTCCACCATTACTCGCAATATCTCTATCGCATCATCGCATGGCCAAAATCCCAAATACACGGGATAACATAGAAAATCCAAATTCCCGGACTTAAAAAATTATGTACTCGAGCTTATAATCCCCATCAGGTCTGACCCTTATCACTTATTGAAATCACAATCACATTAGCCCTGTTATCAGGGATCGCCAATTGCTGATTTAATCTGGACTATTGATCTAATCCCCGAATGGTCCAAATCACATCGCATATCACTATCGTATTGGCCCTTTGTGTCGGGGATCGCCGATCTCCCGACCACCGATTTAATCCTGGCCATTGATCTCATTTCCGATCCAACGGCTAAGATCGCACGCCGCGGATTAGAAATCGCATGTCGCATATGGTATCGGCCCCTTTTATATTGCTGCGATATGATGTTTTGATGCGATATATCACAATCGTATGTCGCATAGTCCTGGGGTTCCTTCGCTTATCTCATAGCATCGTCGACGCTGATATCGGTGATCGTAATGTCGCACCGGCCTGGGGTCCTTTCCTTATTTCATTTGCATATGCCTACCTTTGACCTGATATGTTAGGGATCGATAATCAAGGTCTCTTCCGCCTCCACTTTAAGTCCACCTCTTGGACCACTCTGATACGATTTTCCTTTATAAAGCCTTTTAGGCCACTTTTTGAAGATTTTTCCTCTTTTTTAAAGGAAAAATGAAACTTCTTTCTGTGATAACTTCTACATCCAAGGTCTGTTTTAGCCCATTCAAATTGCAGTAGATTCAGAATTAAAATATCTACGCAATGCGACTATTTCCAAGAGCATCCTTAGACTTTAATTTTCCTCTATGAGGAACACTTTAGACTTAGAAGTCTATCTTAGATCCATTTTGGATGAGAGGGGAACTAGTTTAACTGGTCCAAGTTCCTCTGCAAGGAATTCTTAGAGAATTGATATGAAGCTCAAGAACAAGGCAATGCCAAAGGATAGTCAATTCCCCACAATTGATAGGGATCTGCCAAAGGCCATGAAGTACGCTTTGCTCTGGGCCACAAAGGATGCAAACAGGATCTATGACAGTAAGATATTCTGGGTGTTCATGGAGATGAACCTTAGAATGGGGATCAACCACAAGCTGTGGTTATCACCCACTGTCTACAACAACCTGCAAAGTTTTGTAGAGTTTAAATCGAACCTTCATGGCATATACATCAGAGCATGCAAGGACCCGACCAAGCAATGGAGAGATCTACCCTTTGTAGCCACTAACGACGTAATCTTTAATATACTGGAGACATGGTTTCCAGAGTGGTGCGCTCCATACATCGCAACAATGGAAAAGTCTGCAATGCAAAGGAAGAAAGAGGAGGAAAAAATACGCATGGTGCAATTGGCAGAAAATATAACGAAGGAGGTAGCGACAATAGAAATGCAGGAGGCACAGGATGCTGCACAAATAGTAGCTGAACAAAAAAAGGCAACAGCAGCAATAGCAACAACAATGCAGGAGGCAGCCACGAAGGACTGTGAGGGAAAAAACTTACCTTCGCATAGGTAGGAAGCAAAGGAAGAGGAGGGAGGCGCGGACCCACAAACCACGTCCACACAATTGAAGTACCAGTATTCGACTTAGCGGACAGGACTGCACAAAAAGGTAAAGGCATCGAATTTGTCAATTGACCCGATCACCCTTGTCGAGGGTGATCTGCATGACATCTAAGAAACAATGCACAATGTCACCTCTGAGGCCGTCCAAAATTTTATGCAGGAGAACCATATTGTGTTGGGGTAGAGTACAGCTGCAGGAGTTGCAGGGGCACACTCCTCAAGCTGGTACCCTTTCGACCAGCCTCGTAGTCGGGACGACAACTTCAGAGAAGATGCTGTGCACTCGAGTAACAAATACCATAGTGCTGCCGCAAGGAGCACTGGTGACATCAAATGAGGCCGATAGGCCTACAATAAACAAACTTAAGGGTATCAAAATCAACGTGGTTGCACTCCCACGGGTGACATTATACATTTTGCAAGATGGGATTACTGCAAAACTGCAAGCTAGGGAGAGCCACATGCTGTAGGTACTAAGAAAGCAGAAAATCAACATGTAACAATTAATCTTGTAGTGTGATGAAGTGGTATCATAGAATTGGTAGCTAGTATAGATACTGGATGAAGCTTATCAAAGCGTCTCGAAGTTGGCCATTCCAGCAGACACACCAGCAAAAGCGCGCATCCACAGGCTAGCAGCAAGGGTGCACGAGGCGTGCGAGGAAATGGAAAAGGTTCAACTGGAGCTAAACCTTCAGATCGCAAAGTTGTGATTGAAGGCATAGCCGCCCACCCCTCTAGAAGTAAGAGAACATCGCTCTATTGCTATTACAGTGGTACTAGACGAGATCAGCAGTGCAGTGCGAGACTACACTAGAATGTTGGAAGAGTCCTTTGAGGTCGTCATAAATCTGCAGGAGGATCCCAACATCTACTGCTTAGAGACAGAGGTGTGAGAACTCCAGCAACAGTATGACAACATGAAAGGAACTGTGCAGATGGTGGCCCTCACTCAGAGGCTCGCATGGATGCAACAGGCCAAAGCACTGAAATAATAGGTGGATGCGGCACGACATAAGGAAGCAGTCCTGAAGGCACGCATTCATCCTTGGATCAATGAGGCCTTCACCATCATAGCAGCAATTGAAGTCAATCTTGTACAGATGAAGGGAACACAAGAAAAGATGCAAATAAGTAGTTTCGACACCACGGTCTTGGAACAACGCATCCAGGAGATCCAGCAGATAGCTGCTCAGTGTGCTACCGACCATGCAGCAGTTCGGATAGAGCTAGAGGGACTCTACATGAATATCTCTACACTGACAGAGTGACTTGAGGGCGAGTCATGATGTTTGTGTTGGAGGCCTGTTAGGCATGGAATCCCCCGCAAGGCATCTTTTGGGGCTTAAAGCCCAAGTTTTAACCAAGCCTTTTTGTAAAAGCTCCACGAGTTATGGGCGTGGAGCATGAAGTTATAATAGAGTCACAGGGTTGTCCACCCTTGGTTTTGTAATGTAATTTCATCTTAATAGACATACCCATGGTCCGCAGACCATGGGATTGTATAAATAGACCGAGGCTCTAAGTGTAGAAAAAGCATAGAAAATAGAATGAAAACATGATAAGTCAAAATGATTGAGTCAAAGTGTAAAGTGTGTCTTTGGGTCGTAGAGTAGGAGAAGGCTCTGTAGTTGAGTGCGCAGAAGCCTAGTAGTCCACAGCTGAGCGCGCGAACCCCTGCAGCTGAGTGTGCAAGACAAGTCAAGTCTGTAATCATTGGAAGAATTAATAAAGAGAAGTTTACCATATTACTGTGTATCTTTCCCTGTTTTAATGTATGATTGGGTTTAAATTGCATGTGTATTGTTTATTTTCTATATGAACTCTTATGAATGTGTTGTAATAAAATAACATAAGACATCCATTTACGTGAATATCATTGATCAGGCACGGGAAGATAAGTAATATCTCAGGTGTGACTTAAGGCAATAGAGTAGTGACTAGCGCGAAAGCTCCACAACCCCTAGTTAGGGCTATGCGAAGACAAGTATATCAGGGTGTGAAGGCCTAGGTAGTGCACGAAACAACCTGCATGAAGGGACTAATAGTAGGACTAGTTCAACTTCACAGACATCTCAAGGGTGCAGAAACCTAGTTCCAGCACCCCCCAATACTTCCTTGGATGAGACCTCAATCCGCTCTCCGCAAACTGTTGTCGAAAGGGCTAGTAGTACAAGGATTTGTTTGGCTAATTAACTCCGAACTGTTGGGTTGTGTTATATTCTTGCCACGACTAACTGACGTAGTGAACCGGGGGGTTAGAGGGGGGGCAAAGCCCCCCCTTCATTGCACCGATTGCGCAGCGGGGGCGTCACAGGGGGTTTGAGGGGGGCGGGTAGCCCCCTTCTATGGGGTCCGGGGCAGCGCCCCAGGAAAAAATATTTTGGACCCTATATTAGGTTGGCGAACCTAACTATGTTTTCGGTCCATGGTTTTGGACGCGATGTTTTTCAGTCCATGGTATTGGATGCTTCGACATGTATAAATATGTATTGTAACATTGAAAGGAATATAATGAAAAATCAAGCTGGTAGTCCCGGTTTTGGAATCCAGTGGGAAATCTCTGTGTATATGTGTTTTATGTGTTATGCTCTCGCATTTTTATTTTTCCTGTGATTTAGAATTCGTATGCAGGTAATTTCTGTACAGGGTTAAAACCTACACGAACCTGGGTGAGGCCCCAACAAGCCAAATATTCAGCCACCTCCTTCTTCATGTCGAGCCAAAAATATTCCTTTCTAAGAGCTGTTAGTAATTTCTAATAGCTAGGATGACCAACATATGGGACCTTCTGATGTTCATCTAAAATTAAATCCTTAATGGCTTTTATATTCGGTACATATATTCTTGTTTTATAAATCAGCGAATCCTCTAGATTTACTTCATACCCAATTTATTGTGCTTTGATGTTCGAAATTTTTGTTTGCCGCCACAAAGTTTGATATTCTGGGTCTTGCATTGCTACCTCCTTAATTTGTTCCTTAAATGTGTTTTTTTCTTCACTAAATGATATTTCATATAAATAATTAGCTTTTCTACTTCGTGCATCTGCAACACAGTTTTCTTTACCTTTTAAATGTTTTATTTTAAAATCGAACCTGCTCAAAAAATCAACCCAACGTGATTGCCTGGCGTTGAAAGTGGGTAGTTTAAAATAATTAGTCAAGCTATGATGGTCAGTGATTAGCATAAATTTCTTACCCAATAGGTAATGCCGCCACATTTTTAAGGCATGAATAACAATTGTCTCTTCCAAATCACAGGTTGAGTACCTTTTCTCATGCTCTTTAAGCTTTCTAGATTTATAAGCGATGACTCTGCCTTCTTGCATTAGTACACAACCCATAGCTTCTTTGCTAGCATCAGTACACACCACATAGTCTTTGTTTGGGTCAACAATGCTTAATATAGGTGTAGCGGTGAGTAAATGTTTAAGTTGTTCAAATTTGTTTTGGCATTCTATACTCCATTTAAAGATCTTACCTTTCTTTTGCAATGAGGTAATAAGGTACGCTACCCTGGAAAAACCTTGAATGAATCGCCTATAATACCCAACTAGGCCCATAAATGACCTTATATCAGCCACATCCCTTGGTACTGGCCACTCCATTATGGTCTTTATTTTCTCTGGGTCCTTAGCTATTCCTTCTTTAGTAATGATATGACCGAGATATTGGATATGTTCCTTAAAGAAGTTGCTTTGTTTTCATTTTCCATATAGCTGATGTTCCTTCAAAACTTGTAAAATAATCTAGAGGTGTTCCTTGTGTTCTTCCATAGTCCGTGAGTAAATTAAAATATCATCAATGAAAATTAATACAAACTTGTCTAAATATTGATGGAATATGATGTTCATAAGGCACATGAAAGTTGTCGATGCATTGGTTAGCCCAAAGGGTAACACCACAAACTCATAGTGCCCATAACGAGCCATTAAAGCAATTTTCGCTATATCTTCTTCTTTGATTCTAATCTGATGATAGCCCAATTGAAGGTCAATCTTGGAAATCATGGTTGCCTCCTTTACTTGGTCAAATAGTTCATCAATATGAGGTAGGGGATACTTGTTTTTATGGTTAACTTATTTAATTGACTGTAATCCATACACATTCACACAGTTCCATCCTTCTTTTTAACAAAAGTATCAGGGCTCCCCAGGGTGATACACTTGGTCGGATGTATTTCTTGTCAAGGAGTTCTTGCAATTGCATTTTTAGCTCTGTTAATTCGATTATGCACATACGATAAGGAGCTCGCAATATAGGTGCAACCCTTGGAACTAATTCAATAGTAAAATCCATATCCCTTTTTGGTGTGAGTCTTGGGATTTCCTATCGAAATACATCTGGTAAATTTTGTACTACTGGTATATCCTCTATGGCGGAAAATTTTTCTTTAGAATCAGAATATCCTAGTTGAATGGCATAATTCTTGCACCCTTTTCGGAAGCATTTGGCTAATTGGGAGGCTGTCACAAGTCTCAGCTTTACAGATCTTATGATCCCGTGAATTTCCTACCTTCTTCCATCCTCATCCATATAATTAATGATTTTTGTTTTACAGTTAAGGAGAGACTAGTGTTTCTCCAACCAGTCCATACCGATGAGGATATTGTATGACCCTAGGGGTAGCACATTTAAGTCTACCTTAATAGGTTGTCCACCTATCTGTAGGAGACAATTACTGACCTTGGCCAACACTCTCCTTTTGGCCCCAGTAGCTAGTTGTACTAACTAGGAATTCTTAAACTTAACAGTTTGAAGATCGTATAGTTGTATAATTTTGGGGCTAACATAACTTAAGGTGCCTCCAGGGTTAATTAAAATAGACGTAGTGTGGTTGCATATTTTACCTTCAAACTCAATCATAGTTGGTTGGTACTCTACCTGGTGGTCCTCAAGAGTAGCATTGATTTTCAACATGCTTCTTTCCACTTCTCCAACTGTTGATGCCTCTTGAACCTATGATATTTGATCAGTTCCCCTATGATGTGGGTTATTTTTAACATAATGAGGCTCTTCGCATCCCCAGCATTGTACTGGTGATCTGGTTGCCATTTCCACTTCAATCCTTATTGATTGTTCATTACTCTTGGTTTCACTATGGGCTTTGAATCTGGGTGGGTTTCTATTCAGATTTTTGTTCAGATTTATATTCATCTGTCCTCTAGGAATCTTATTGACCACAAATTTATTTATTTTATGGCCAAAGGAAAATTTACTCCCTTTCTTTTCATTCCATTTCTTTCCTCCTTCCCCTTTCTGCTTATTTTGTTGATAGCACGCCCGAGCTTTGTGTTATCGAACTCAAGGCATTCCTTCATCAATAGTGGCAAACTACTAACAAATTGATGTACCTTTTCCTTTTCTTCCCGTATGTATAAGACGTATCACAACAAGGAGGTGAACTTGGTTATGAACTCATCCATGGATACTTGTCCCAAACGAAGGTCATGGAACTCCTTGGCCTTTTCGTCATAGAATCTTTTAGTCAGATATTTTTCTTTAAAGTCTTTTTGAAACTTATACCAAGTTATGCTTTGTTGGTTTTCACCATGGACTATCTTTACCTCCTCCCACCATAAGATGGCTTTTCCCTGCAACTGGAAATTTCCAATCTAGCTTTAAGATTATGATCATATTCGTACGACTGGAAATACTTCTTCATGTTAATGAACCAAGCTTCTGCTGCCTCCTCCTGTTCACCATAAAAAAGTGGAGGCTTAATTTTCCAGAATTCCCCTTGAAGTTCTAATTTTGGTCTCTTATGCTTGTTGCGCTCTTATGCATTTCCAGATTCTTCTTCCTGGTTTTCTTCACCACCCTTAGTTTCTACTCATTCTGTATGGTACTCTTGTTCCCTAGTCATATTTCCCTATTTAGGACTGGGAATTGTGTGTCTCTGGTTCTCTCTATCTAACAAGATTTTCATAATCTTTTCTTGTTCCAACAACAATCATTCATTATCTACTTGAAGTCGAGCCATTTATGTCTTTAATTCTCGTACAGTTTCTAAGATCGTGGGATTGGTGTTTCGTGGTTCTTCTACTAGCTCCACCCATACTTCAAGATTGGTCTCCTGAAATTTTGCTGCTCCTAATCTAGTCAGAGTCTAGTGCGGTATGGTTCCCATTCTTTGCATATTGACTATTCCTATTCGTGGCTCTTTGTTGTGCACATTACACAAATATTGTTAATTATTTTTTTTCCAGAGGCCTTAGTTTTGGTAACCTGAGTGCTCTGTTACCACATGTCACACACCCAATAATTAGAATAAGCCATAGTAAAAAAAATAAAAATTATTAACTATATGAATACTTCCAAACTATGTATATTTACCAAGTTTAGATATCATAAAACAAGTCATATAACATATGCAGTTTGCATCATTTTAATATATAAAGTTTTCCATGGTAATTCACATTACAATAATTACAAATCTTGTTTAGAATTCAGTGCCATTCTTTGAACCCAGAGGAAGAGGGTTATCTATGTGGTTGTATACATCTTATGGTACCCTTACATGGTTTACAATGATTAGCCATATCTCCGAATCTTATTCGTATTAACTAAATAACTTATGCATTTACTGTGGAAACTTCAACCTTACAGTGGAATTAATGGTTCTTAGGCTGTGAATGCCCTAGGGCTACAATCCACTTCTGTAGTGATTGCCATGGCGCCTCCAGCTATAGTTCTTATGCATAAAATCGTGCCTGATCTACGACATCTAATCCTCCTCCAAATCGAACGATTGAAGTTTCATTTTGGTGGACGTAGGGTGGCCTGTAATGGAAAATTCATCATTTGGTGTTTCTGGCAAAGTTTGCCTAGTCCTCTGGCAAGTTGGCAACCCCCTTTTTGGTAAGGGGATTATGACCTGCAATCTTATTCTCATGGTTTCTAGCTCGACTTCTAGCTCTTTGAGTTTGTTAATGAGCTGCACTACATTTGCTAGTTGTAGTGGTCGTCTTCCAGGTTCGCATCTTGCTCTGGAGAGGGTTGTCTTGTATGGTTCAACATTCAAACAAGTATCTGTTATAGACATATTTGGGCACTTCAATCCCAATCTTATATCGTTATAAACTAGGGCTCTTTAACCCCTAAAAGATTTGTTTCATACCCTAAAAGATCATGGTCAACTAATTACATCATTCCCCAAAAGTTCCACCTAAAAAGACATCCAGAATTGGCCTAAACTGGACCATATGACTACTCCACTGTCAGGGTGCGATGCATACTAACTTCTACACTAGCCAAGTGCGATGCATACAAATAAGGCCTTGTGTAGGGTGCGATGAGCGAGGATGGACAAATATCCGAGACAATTTGCTAAGTGGATGCTCATGGAATCTTTGAGAAACTTCTCCTATGACACTTGCCTCTGTGAATTCGCCTAGGGATGAGTACGAGATCCAAGAAATATCCAAGTGGAATCAAATGCAGCAAGTGGAATGACACTAATCAAAAACCTAGAGATGACTCACACCCTTGCACACATCTATAAATGGATCCCTCAGCTGAGAGATCTAGGGGATGGAATTTTGTAATTTGTAAGGAAGTGTTGATGGTTTGTATCTAAGAAGGAGCATTATAGTTTTGGTGTGATATTGCTTTTCATGAGGTGAACATGGCTTTGATGCTGGGAGGATGATGTTGGATTAGACAGCTAGGTTGTAATTATCCCTCTTATTTAATAAAGTTCTTCGAGTTTTCTTCCATACAATTGTGCTATTGTGAATGTTATTATTTATAAATGTTGTTCTATGTTCATTGTATTTTTGATTCTGCAATGCTTATGATATAATAGATCAAGATGCTTTGATGGTTCTTTGCTACTGTGTCTCTACATGTACTCTTCAATAGGGATAAGTACGGAGAGGAGTTGTAGCCTCTGTCAAATGGGAGAGAGATCAAGCAAGGAGTCTAGCGGAAGATCCAAGTTGGTTCCTTGTCTTCTTTCTTATCTACCATACATAGAATAAATCACGAATTGCTTTAAACTATTTGTTGCTAGGGTAGCTACCAAACCTAGAGGGCTAGTTGATCTAAAGAGCTACTGGTCAGTAATGACTGGGGAAAAAGGGAAGAAAACTTAAAGAATTTTATGGTAGCAGGTCGCTCTTGAACATGACACTTTCACTCCATCACCATGATTGAGTCAGGTTGGGTTATTCTGTTCACCGATCATTTCACCATTGGTCTTCCACACCATCCATCTATTGGGGTTAACTCTACCAATCCATCTCAATGTCGCCGATATGTTCAAGAGAAGTCATTCAGTTGAGAAACCACAATCCAGTTAATGCCTCATCCACTGCAATACCTTCAACCTCCATTTTTCGTGACCACCATTCCTGAACCTTATATCGTCAGATCATTTTCACTTCCAGAAAATCATTTGCTTCGTTTCGTGTCGTAGATGTGGGATAAATTAAGGCCCACCTACGATGGGTCACTTCTTGTCAATATCAGCTCATTATCCAAGAAGTTGACTTAGAAACACCCCTTTCAGTACTTTGAAGCTTTCATACCTCAATGGCAAGTTTCTTACTTCCGGCGATAGGTTGACATCAGTGGCCTTTGACTGAAAGATTATGCGTGGTGTTCGACATCGGATCATATATTCAAACCATGTGAATTGTACTGTAGTTCCTTGAGGGTCATTACCATTATCGGTGATTCCTCTAGCATCTATTAATAGCTCACATTATTGGCTGGTAATCAAGCGATGTCTTTCCATGTTCGACTTCAGAACATTTCTTCACATGGATTGACTTGTACATCGGGAGAAGATTGAACGAGTTTTGAAGACCCTATATCTAGTTTCATCCATCCGGGCTTCGATATATTTAGGGATATAAAGACATCAACTGTACACAGACGCTGCAGAGATTGTCATCCGAGCCAAGGATGATGAATCTACATTTGAAGAATCACCAGTCTGCATATGCAGACGACTATTTTTTCTATGTACATGAAATGAATTTATAAAGTTGAGCATGGGAATTCCCACCTCAACTAGACCATGAAAATTATATTATGATGATGTATTATATTGTATCTTATACAGGTCACCTTCTGATGCAGGCGCATGCCACTCAGGCAAAAAAAAAAAATCCGGAAGTTTCTATGTTTTCTAGTTTAACAATAGGGTAAAAATAAAAGATGTTAATTTTAAAAAAAAAGTAGGATAAGATGGAGAAAAAACATGCTATTTTTCATAAAATAGCTAAATGGAAAAAAAAACCTAAACTGCCTTGTAAAAGTTGCTTTTGTAATAAGGCAGCTATGGATAAGAAGGAAAAAGATGTAAAAAGTTAGCCGCCAAGTAAGAAAGATTTCCTCTTAGGTAAAAGTCTAGAATTAGGAATTTTTTTATGCATGAACCATAGGGAGAATGAATGTATTCCGTAGCTCTAAAAAGAAAAAGACAGTGTGTGTGTCTTGTCCAGAAAAAAAAAGAGTGCGGACCTGCATGAAAGCTATATTGTTTTACTGTGGTAAAAAGATTGCTCCGCACTGTTCATAAAGGGAAGATTGAATAAAATTTAGAGTTACTTTAATATTCCAGCAATGCGCATACTGTTTTATTTTATGGGATATGTATGACTGTAAATTAATTGGAAGCGGTGTCAATTCATGTGTGTATGCCTGTAGAGTTGATTTGAACGTTGTAGCAGTTCCATTGGGAGATTTGGCTGTTAATTAAACCATATTTGTTACACTGTCCATGCGCTATCCTCCATGAATTATATGCAATCCACTATGGTTTAAAATCAGCGTGAATGGTGTTGATTAAGAGAAGGCCGAGCGGGGTTAGAATTGTGATTTTGTCAACGCTGTGCCCTGCCCTCCAGAAACGGGTTTGTTGTTCACCATATATTTAATAGAATGCCTGGTTTGTAATATAAGATAGTGTGGTTATGAATTGGTTAAAAACCGTGGAAAGGTTGTACGCCCACCGGCCGGTTGCATGGAGTATTGTTACCACAGTCATATATTTGTGCAGTAAAAGAATTTTGTGTGCAGATTATATGTATATCGTTCTTTTCACCAAATAGTGGGTAGAATAAGGAATGGAAAGAAGGCGTAATTATTATTAAGCTTGTGACTGTGAATGCAAAGAATTCCACTACTGTACAACTAGAGATTTCATGACTGAAGATCTCCAGGAATTGGGAAAGGAACAAATCGAAGACATAGGAGATATAGCAACCAGATTCGGAAGATTGTCTTTAGAACCAACAACCAGTCTATCATTAGTCGTATCAGAGCCAGCCACTGACATAGAGTTGAATCTCAGGAGTAGGAGAAGGATGGCTTTCAAGGTTGGAAGAGGACGAGGACGTGGACATGGTGGAAGAGGACGGCATGCTGAGAATGTCGAATTGAGGGAAGAAATAGAGGAGCTGCGAGCTAGATTGGATGCGTTAATCTCCGGTAGGAACATAGATGATGGAGACGTAAGTGAACCCGAAGCTAAAGCTACTGAGGAGGAAGCGGTAGAGATTTCTCCTGAGATGAAGCTCTTTCAGTCAGTGATGAAATCCACAGCCAGGCCATGGAACCAGTTAGTACCACTATATCAAGGAGGACTAAATCCAGAAGAACTGATCGACTGGATTAATAGTATGGAGAAATTCTTCGATTATCAAGAATTGGAAGATGAGAAGAAGGTAAAGTTTGTTGTCACCAAACTAAAAGGCCATGCAGCGCTCTGGTGGGATGGCGTGCAGGTGGAAAGAAGGAGATTGGGCAAGCAGCCAATCAAGAACTGGAGCAGAATGGTAGCGAAGTTAAAATGTAAGTTTTTGCCCAGTAACTATCAACAGACATTATTTAGGCAAATGCAAAATCTTAGGCAGAGAGCCTTAACAGTGAAGGAATATACAGAAGAATTCTATAAGGTGAGCATAAGAGCTGGGGAAGCCCAGAATACAGATGAGAGGGTGGCAAGATATATGAATGGCCTCAGAATGGACATTCAAGATGAGATAAGTTTACTGTCTCCCAAAACAGTAGAGGAAGCCTATCAGATAGCACTGAAGGCTGAAGAAAAACTCATGAGGAAGCAGTCTGCCCGAGGGAGAGGGACTTTCAGAGGAAAGGAAAGTCAAGGTGGTAGTGGAAGATCTACAGCACCTGCAGAAGGAGCTAGTAGTAGCTCAACCCAGCATGCATCCATAGGAGGTGATGCAAGAGGCAGAGGGAGTTTTTCCAGAGGAAGAGGAGGCAGAGAAGTAAGATGCTACAGATGCAATAAGCTGGGACATAGAGCTTTTGAGTGCCCAGAGAGTGCAGAAATAAAGCAGAGGAATGCAATTGTTGCTCCAGCTGAGGAAGAGGTACCAGTGGCAGCAGTAATAGAAGAAGTGGATACACCAGAAAGTGGAGAGTCTCTGGTACTTAATAAATTTTTACTTAAGTCAGCAAAGGAGGTGACTGAACCGCCACAAAGGAAGGCTTTATTCAGGACAGTTTGTAAAATCCAAGGAAAATGTTGCCAGATGATCATTGATAGTGGCAGCACTGATAATCTAGTTTCTACGGAAGTAGTGGAGAAATTGAAGCTGAGGACAATGAAGCATTCAACACCTTATAAAGTGTCATGGCTGAAAAAGGGACATCAACTGCTGGTAAGTGAACAGTGTGAATTAGAGTTTCAAGTAGGCAAATATAAAGATAAAATTGTTTGTGATGTGATGCCTATGGACGTGTGTCACATATTGCTTGGAAGGCCTTGGAAATATGACAGAGCAGCCATGCATGATGGAAAAAGAAACACCTACAAGTTTGAGAAAGATGGTGTTAATCATACATTACTGCCACTACCAGAAGAAGATGTACCAGGACAGAAGACTGATTCAAAAGCCTTGTTATTAGGAGAAAAGGAGTACTTGGAGCAGGTGATGGTTGTACAAAAGACTATTCAGAGCAATGGTGAGAAAGTGAAGACGGTAGAGTCTAATCAAAATGTTGAACCAGCTGATGATTGCTCCAGAGTCGTTGAAGGTATAAAAGGTTGTGTGAAGTTTCCAAAATTTACTCCTAATGAAGTTATTGAATTGTACAGGAAACTAGATCTTCAGAGAAGGGAACTGGAAAAACAGAGGACGAATGCACAGGTTCATTTGCTAAGGAAACAAGACAGGGAAGTGTTCATGAAGGACAGTTATGAAGCATAAGCTGAGGAGAAAGCCAATGAAAAATTTTTGAGTTCTGAAAAAGACTTGGAGCTGCAGAAGAAAAAGTTGGTGACTGAATCCACAAATAGGACCAGTGGGTCTTGTGATTTTAATGCTAACAATTTGATTGTGTTTACAGGTGATGAGCCAAAGTATGTTGCAGAGGGGCAGGAAGTTTGGGAGGTAGCAACATCTATGGCGGAAGCGAAAGCAACTTCTATGTTAACAGCTGAATTAAGAGAAATTGGGAACAGCAGCAGTAAGCTGGACATAGAGATTGAAGAAATATGGCAACTGATGATGCAGCAATCCAAATGGAGAAAGATAAAAATAGCAGCAAGCAAGAGCAATGAGAACCTGAACCTGATTGACAGAAAGAAGAAGATGAAGGAAAGGACAACAGAAATGCAGCGGCAGCAAAGAAATAAAGCATTTGGACAGCTACAGAACAAAGTGAGGGACCCTGGAAGACAAGAACAAGGACTAAAGCACATGATCAGGAGATCATGATCATTTTCAACCTTGGGAGTCTGATGCAGGCGCATGCCACTCAGGCAAAAAAAAAAAATCCGGAAGTTTCTATGTTTTCTAGTTTAACAATAGGGTAAAAATAAAACATGTTAATTTTTAAAAAAAAGTAGGATAAGATGGAGAAAAAACATGCTATTTTTCATAAAATAGCTAAATGGAAAAAAAAACCTAAATTGCCTTGTAAAAGTTGCTTTTGTAATAAGGCAGCTATGGATAAGAAGGAAAAAGATGTAAAAAGTTAGCCGCCAAGTAAGAAAGATTTCCTCTTAGGTAAAAGTCCAGAATTAGGAATTTTTTTTATGCATGAACCATAGGGAGAATGAATGTATTCCATAGCTCTAGAAAGAAAAAGACAGTGTGTGTGTCTTGTCCAGAAAAAAAAAAGAGCGCGGACCTGCATGAAAGCTATATTGTTTTATTGTGGTAAAAAGATTGCTCCGCGCTGTTCATAAAGGGAAGATTGAATAAAATTTAGATTTACTTTAATATTCCAGCAATGCGCATACTGTTTTATTTTATGGGATATGTATGACTGTAAATTAATTGGAAGCGGTGTCAATTCATGTGTGTATGCCTGTAGAGTTGATTTGAACGTTGTAGCAGTTCCATTGGGAGATTTGGCTGTTAATTAAACCATATTTGTTACACTGTCCGTGCGCTATCCTCCATGAATTATATGCAATCCACTATGGTTTAAAATCAGCGTGAATGGTGTTGATTAAGAGAAGGCCGAGCGGGGTTAGAATTGTGATTTTGCCAACGCTGTGCCCTGCCCTCCAGAAACGGGTTTGCTGTTCACCATATATTTAATAGAATGCCTGGTTTGTAATATAAGATAGTGTGGTTATGAATTGGTTAAAAACCGTGGAAAGGCTGTACGCCCACCGGCCGGTTGCATGGAGTATTGTTACCACAGTCATATATTTGTGCAGTAAAAGAATTTTGTGTGCAGATTATATGTATACCGTTCTTTTCACCAAACAGTGGGTAGAATAAGGAATGGAAAGAAGGCGTAATTATTATTAAGCTTGTGACTATGAATGCAAAGCATTCCACTATTGTACAACTAGAGATTTCATGACTGAAGATCTCCAGGAATTGGGAAAGGAACAAATCGAAGACATAGGAGATATAGCAACCAGATTCGGAAGATTATCTTTAGAACCAGCAACCAGTCTATCACCTTCCAGTTTCAAAACCTCGAATCCTCATGATAAAGCGTTTCACCCAACATCAAAAGATTTACAACTTCATGCTTTAGGGGGCAACTACTATAGACATATTTGGGCACTTCAACCCCAATCTTATATGTCAATAAACTAGGGTTGTTTAACCCATAAAAGAGTTATTTCATACCCTAAAATATCATGGTCAACTGTTACATCATTCCCCAAAAGTTCCACCTAACCAAACCATCCAAAATTGGCCTAAACTAGACCATACTGACTGCTCCACTCTCAAGGTGTGATGCATACTGACTTCCACACTAGCCAGGTGCGATGCATACTGATAAGGCCTTCTGTAGGATGTGATGGGAGAGGATGGACAAATGTTCGAGACAGTTTGCTAAGTGGATGCTCATGGAATCTTCTAGAAACTTCTCCTATGGCACATGCCTCTCTGAATTCGCCCAGGGATGAGTAAGAGATCCAAGAAATCTCCAAGTGGGACCAAATGCAGCAAGTGGAATGCCACTAATAAAAATCCTAGAGATGACTCACACCCTTGCACAAATCTATAAATGGATCCCTCAGCTGAGAGATCTAGGGGCTGGAATTTTGTAATTTGTAAGTGCTAATAGTTTGTATCTGAGAAGGAGCATTGTATTGTTGGTGTGATCTTGTTTTTCATGAGGTGAAGAGGGCTTTGATGCTGGGAGGATAATGCTGGATCAAACAGCTGGGTTGTAATTCTCCCCCTTATTTAATAAAGCTCTTTGAGTTTTCTTCCATACAATTGTGTTATTGTGAATGTTATTATTTGTAAATGTTGTTGTATGTTCATTATATTTCTGATTCTGCAATGCTTATGATATAATAGATCAAGATGCTTTGACAGTTCTTTGTTACTGTGTCTCTACAGGTACTCTTCAAGTAAGATAAGTACGGAGAGGAGTTGCAAGCTCTATCAAAGGGGAGAGAGATTAAGCAAGGAGTCTAGCGGAAGATCCATGTTGGTTCCTTGGCTTCTCTATTATCTATCATACATAGAAGAAACCATGAATTGCTTTAAACTATTTGTTGCTAGGGTAGCTACAAACCTAGAGGGCTAGTCGATCGAAAAGACACTAGTTTTCCCAGAAACAATATCATCCCTCAGTCTCATTCTCTGTCAAACTCCTCTTTGCTCAATTATTTTTCGTAATTGCAAGATGGCTACAGTCTAATCCTATTCTTGTTTTATTGCAGGTTGTTTTGGCTCTTATGCAGAATTCTCGGGATCCTGTTACATCACCATCATGAAAATAATTCCCTCGGTTTTTCTATCGGGATAGACCTAAGGTTATTCTCATAAGCTGTTACTAACTCTGCTTTTGTTTTCAGTTCTAAAATCTGCCATCTTCAAACCGAGAATTCATGATGTAATGTTTTAAAAAGGCGATGGCTTAACTATATAATCCCTTTCTGGGTATTTGACTGCATTTAGCTGTACAACTCGCATTTATTAGTTAGGTTCTATTGGAATTATTTTTATTTGTCCACGGCCTATCACACGAATTCATTTATATGAAAGTCTCTGTTTCACAAGCTATGAATATTGGTAGTGCTGCTCTGCTAAAGTGCAATATATATATACAGTTATTCTGCCTAATTTCCTTTCAAAACGCAATAAAGTTTTCTATCACTCTATGATTTGGGTTTGACAGTGTAATAGTCTTCTGTTTACTCTCCCATAATGGGATCATTACTATTATTCTCTTTATGAATTATTATCCAGTGCTTGAGTTGTCCGTTTTCCTTCTTAAATTAATTCGCAGATAAGTCAAACCCTTACTAAGTTCTAGGTTTATATGAAAGTTGTATTCATTGTTTCATTATTGTAAGTCTTCCCTTAGTTCCAATACTAGAATAAATTATCGCTGGCTATAATCTCTTATGATTATCTAAGGTGGTTTCAGTCACGTCTATTCAAATATCCTACTATTCTTTCTTGGAGTTGTGATCTCTTTCTTTCTCCTCTGTTTTTCTAATTACAATAATTCTCTGCTATGGTTGTTTTCAGTATCATTGTGGTGAAATTAATTTTACTTATAGATTGCTATGTTTCTTTTCTTGAATGAAGAATAATACCCAACCTGTTCTGGTTCTATTTATAACAGTGCTTAAATGAATTAACAAACTAGTTACTCTTCAGAAATCATACAAGTAGTACCTTTTGAACTTTTAAGAGAAAATATTCAGATTTACTTATCTATACTCACCTTCAAGATATAGTGAATTAGATTCTTCTAATTCTTTGCCTCCCAACCTTAAGACCCTTGCTGCCCACCTGAAGTCTCCCCCCGAGCTACCCTTCACAGGGTATTCTCTTCAAGATTCACTGTTCTTGAATGTAGCAGTTATCTGGTATAAACTAGACATAGCCAAGGTAGCATTGTCTGTCCCTACAACACAGTTTCCCAGTTCATTGCACACTTTTCCTCTTTTCCTCCCAGGTCTCTCAGATGCTCCCCCATCCTCTTGATTCCTGGAATAAATATTCCTTCTGGAAGTAGTTAGCGCTTGGGTAACTACTCATCCTAACTGTTCGAGAATAAACTGTCATCCCTAGATGACTTATTCTTATGTAAATTAAACTCATTAATTATTGCCAAGATTCCAGTAATTCACTTTTATAAATTAAAATAGAATTACTATTTATATCAAAGCTAACCAATATTCAGTTTGTCTAAAAAAATGCAGTAAAATAAATATTTTCACATATATGGGGGAAATCACATAAATTAAGGCCCATATGACCATGTTTCAACACATTAAACCTCTCTTTATGCATTAGATATTGTATTTTTAACTTTAATATGTTCATCATGAAGGTTTATGGATAATTGCATATTTGTGCCTAATATTATTTATTTTTGTGGAATATTATGAGAATATTGGGAAGATTATGGAGATTTGGTGGAGCAAATAATCTAGGGACCTGCTTCCTACTACAAGAGGATCAATATTAAATAATAAATGAACAAGATATTATGGAATTATTGCACAGAATGTGGAGCTCTAATAATTGAGAAAATCTAGGAATGTGTTCCCTGCCATTCAATGCAGATTCCTAGTATTGGGAGTCAAATCCACTAATAAATGGATTTTGGTGGGGAAGCCATCCTCCTTTCATGGTAAATGATTCCTAATCATTTTTTAGAAGTACTAACTCAAATTTTCCTCTAGGGGTGGATTTTTCTTAGGCTTCTTGTGGAGAGAACTCGTATTTTTGCAGCTCTACTGTCATTTCTTGCAGGGATGTAGTTTTATTGATGGAAATAATGAAGATTGGTGCCATGTTCAGCTTCTAAATCTTGGTATTCTTCATAGGAATCTTATTTTCCTTGGGCTTGGCCATCCTAGGAGCCTCAGAGCCCTTTTGTATCATTTACTTTTCTTCTTTTCACTTCTTATTCACATGCATCTCTTATTCTTGTTTTTTCTATTTCCGCATTTACTATTAATGATTTCTTGTTGTAGTATTAAGTTAAATGGTTGAAGTAATTTATTTTTTAGGATCACAGGTATAATTTCATCCTTGGAACATCTATGGAAGTTCATAGTAATCATTGAGCTACTTGGATTAGTTTGTTTATTCCCAAATCTAGATTTTCGGAAGTCCCTTGTGGCAAATAACAGTAAATTTATATTATTTTTTAGAGCATGCTAACGAGTTTCAATCGATTTGATTCCACTTGCATTAGAGCAGAAAAGGAATTCTAGTTAATAACAAAGATTACCCCATTGCATTTTCACTTGATTATATTTTAGACTAGTAATTTTCAGATATTTTTTAGCACAGGTTAACAAAGGTTTTTTTTGAGTGATTCCACTTGGAATGGAGACCTAAGACATCCTAGTCAATAAAAAAATTTGTCCCATCCAATTTAGATTTTATTTTCTTGGTCATTCGGTGAATTATAGTTTCTTGTAGTAAATTTGTTATTTCCTATAGTACTCTTCCATCATGTATATACTTGCTCATATTTACTCAAAAAGATTGGTTTTGGTCCCTTATAGTTGAATCATGACCCATAGGCTCTAAATAAATGATTAGGGAAGACTAAAGACCACTTAGGACTTGCTTCTTTACTCATGCAAAACATTTCAGTGATTTGGGCTAATGGACAAATTTATGAAATATATAATACAATGATGATTGCCACATCCAATGAACTCTATTAATGGATCTAAACTCTTTGAAATGTAATGGTTGAAATTTGGTTCATGATCATTACTTTATGCAATTAGAATAGGTTTCTTTCCTTGTATTTTCTTTCATGCAATAGATTAAGGTTTCCATTTTGAGCATTTCATTTTCTGCAATTAGTTTAGGATTTGATTTCATTACATGCAGTCCATTACACCATGACAACAAAGGAAGGATGCATTGTATGTTACAAATATATTTATGATACCTCTTAACTTTGTAGGAACCCGGGGTTGATAATTAAATTTGGTAGCCTTGGTATTTTTAGCATTCTTGTTGCAACATCGAGGCTCATCACTTTTTGGCGTCATTGCTGAGGAGGTGTCAAAGTATGCATTGTTTTCTTCCCTACTTGATTCATTTCTTTTTACTTTCTGCAAAAACACAAAATTTTCATTAGGCATCTTGAATTGTATTAGCATTCTAATTCAATTTTATTTTTATAAATGCTATAGGGATTAATGCACAAGTGTTTGGTGATGTAGAAACCCTCAAGGATCTTCCCGGGATCCTTGGCAGACAGTCAGATTAGTTGTAGCTGGCACAAAGATACATGCATATTTATGTTTAACAAATGAATATCCAAGCGAGAAGAAATTATCACCTCGAGTCTTAGTGTGGTGTTGCTCTAGAGCGCAATGAAGCTAGGTGGAAGACCCCTAAGCCAGCTCCAAATCAAAACCTTCACATAGCAAAGACAAGCATAATATCACATCATAAAACCTTGATAAACAATGCATGAACACACAAAGATATATAGTTGTATATATCTAAGCCACTCATGCTAATGATATTGAATAAACATACAAATAAGTCATACTATCAACATCTCGGAGCGGACAACAGATGCCCCCTAAAATGTGAGATCAGAGGCTGTTACGATGGTCAAAATACTTTATATTTAACTATCCTTTTCTTTAGAAAAAAGAGAGAGAGGATCGGAGCTTCGGGTAGTACAAGAAACCTGATACAACACATATATATAACAACTAAAATCATGTCATGAGTCGAGCATTCCCATGCTCAATAGCTATGTCAGAGTGATTTTCTCAAAAAGACATATGACGATGCTAGCCGCCTATAACCACAATGCGGAACCTGTGTCATAATAGGATCATTCTGATGAGTTGTCTCCAAAAAAAGAATAAACGCAACTTGGGAGAGGAAAAAAGGTTGAGTGATGCAAGCCTCACTCCAAGGTCTTGACTTATGCTTCACCACAACAGCGTAGATAGATACATGTGAATATAGAAATTGATGTCGAACATGCACGAAATTGTTTGATTACCAGTCAATAATGGATATTGTTAATAGACGTGAGGATGGCCACTGATAATGGTGATGGTCTCCAAGATGCACAGTACAATCTAGTGAGTGCGAAAAATATTTTTGTGATCGAACACTCATAGAACATTTAACCGAGAGCCAACAATGAAAACCCCTGATCAACCACAAGGTGACCTGCCACTGATGTCTGCAAGTACCAAGGCACTGAAGTGTTTCTAGGTCTTCTTCCTAGATAGAGTGTTGAAGTTGATAGGAAGAGACCTGTCGAAAGGTAGGCAATAAGGTTTCCTACATCAACGGACATGAAACGAGACAAGAATGATTTTTTTTTAGGAATATTTTGAGCATTAGGTCAAAGCGACAAAGGGCATGATGGTTTGATGGAGGAAACATAAGATAAAGGTTTTCCCTTAAACAATAGAAGGCATGACAACAGTTTTAACCATGCAGCACTAGACTCATGAATACGAAAGAGTGTTAGAATACAGAGATGCAAGAACATCGAGGTATATAGACTAAAATCATAGGATGGTAAGATTCATATTGAGAGGTCGTCACAAGGAAGGTTTATCTGAGGGAGTGCTATGTTCAAGGGAGCGACTGCTGCCAAAAAACTTTTTCAAAATAATGAACATAACACAATTGTATTGCCCACTTTCCCCATCTGATTAGTTTAGTGAGTCTATATGGGTAAACTCATCGATCTTTTCATGTTTTAAGAGTCTAAAGACAACCATAAAAAGAGCGACTCTATTCCCTATCTGATTAGTTTAATGAGTCTAGACAGGAAAACTCGTCGACCTTTTCATGTTTTAAGAGTCTAAAAAGGATCATGAAAAGACCGACCCTATTCCTCATCTCTGTAATTTAATGAGTCTAGATGAGACAACTCGGTGGTCTTTTCCTATTTTGAGAGTCTGAAAAGATCATAAAGAACGACTCCAAGGTGATCCCCTTGTCACAATTTTTAACTAGGTGTGACAAAGGTATAATAGTATACCCGGAATGGTTCCTTTTCTGTGAGTTAATCTACTGAGTCCAAACAAAGAGAAACTATTCTCAATATATGTTTGCCTCATTTTTTTATGAGTACGAGGAGATGGAGTAAAATCAATATTCGTCATGAAATTTTAATCAGTCACACGACGACAAACTCAATACCTTCATCAAATTTTAACAAGTCAAATGAAGAAAACTCAAGGTATCTTTTTCAGTTTAGTGAGCAAGGAAAAAGAGGTAAAAGAACTGTTCATTCCTTCATCGTAGATTTAAGAGCCCGAAGAAGGGTAAAACTCGGGGATTTTTCGATTTAAGAGCAAGAAATAGTCCCAAAAAATAAAGCGCTCATATCATCGTCGTAGATGTTTAATGAGCCCAATGACAAAAACTTGGAGTTTTTTTATTTAACGAGCGAGAAAAATTCCTAAAAAGAATGCTCAAAGCTTATTCATAAGTTTTTAACAAGCTTGAAGAAAGAACTCAGGGTTTTTTCGATTTTATGAGTGAGAAAAAAGTCCCAAAAAAGAATGCTCAATCAATCCTTTTCAGTTTTAATGAGCAAGAAAAAGAGGGAAAAAGAGTTTCTCAGACCATCTTCATAAGTGTTTAACGAGCCCGATGATGAAAAAATCGAGGATTTTTCAGTTTTAGAGCAAGAAAACATCCCATAAAAGAAGGCGCTCATTGAGAATCGGACATGGTCATTTCTATCGTTCAATCCCAAAAATTCTTTCATCAAAACATGAGCAATTTCTGTCAATATGGGTCATGGCGCATGATAAATATCATTGGAAATGGACTACTTCTATTTTAATGAATTCAATTAAGATAATTCATGTCTCCAAAGTGACTATAAGGAAGTTCTTGAGCCTCCACTTTCACCATTTGCATCATTTGAGAGCTGTGAGAGTGTTTTGGAGCTAAAGAGGAGCATATTTTCCACCGATGATTGTGGGAGTTCTAGGCGACCATTCGACGTGCCATCTATCCCAAGTAGATACCAAAACCTTGATTTTTCATTATTCAACCTTTTTTATCATCTTTTGGGGTGATTTTTTGGATATCTAGGGATCCTAGTTCATTAATTGCGCCTAACGCCCCCTACTAGGCCTGTATGGAGCATTAAACGCACTTTATGACTTGGTGGAGGGTGTTAATCGTCCCTGTGTTTCACTAGTGGGGAATTAGTGCATGAGGTCACACCCCAAAACCCCTAGCAGTGATTTAGTGAGAATTTTTGCCCCATTTGCACTGATTTTTGGGTTGATTTGTGTAGATTTTGAGCCATTATGACTATTCTATGGAGAGAACGAGCCCATGATTGACAAGAATTGTTGATGCAAAACGATCCTGCTTGCATACTTGCATTGTGCCATTATGGGTTGTTGAAGTATTCTTAGTTGGACTTGATGAAATGTCAAGAGGACCTTTTGAGCTAGATTATTCAGCACTGGGATGAACGCGAGCAGGTGTTCAGGATTGGGGATCATCAGTTGGCCATTGACCATGATGATATATATTTCTTGATCGGTTTGGCGTGCAAAGGAGAACGGAAAAACCTAACTAGGGGTAGGCATGATCCTCGATCCACCCTAGAGATGGTTCGAGCTTACTGTATCCTGGAGAGCAGACTCGTGAGCAACAAAGTCCCTATAGAGAGGATTAGATCAAGATCTATGAGGGCCATTTTATGGATGATTATGCATTTGGAGGGGTAGAAGAGTCCCCACGTGGTGACAAAGGCCCAACTGTTGCTTGCAGCTGACTGTGTCTAGCTACAGATATTCAACTAGTGCGAGGCAATGCTTTGTCAGTTGAAGGCAGAATTGACCGCATGCAAGACTCAAACCCAACAGAGTTTTGGGTATGACACTCTCATTGTCTCATACATAATTGAGAGGGTGCTCGTTATGTGCCTGCAGATGAGCTTAGGTCCCATCAATCCGAGGGAGCCTAGACAGAGGCGATTGGCATCACTTGATCCTCGCACAGGAGGAGGACCTATCTGACATTTTTCGAAGAAGATTTCTTCGAATGGCTTAGTGGCTAGATTGTGATGATTGATGACTATGCCTACGAGGGAATGGACTTCACCAACTACCCTAACTTGATTTTTCCACCTGGAACAAACTGGGGGCCTCAAGGTGAGAATTATTTTTTAGAGTAATTAAAGTATTTTTAATATTTTGAATGTTTATGTTATTATTTTGTTGATTTTATGGGTGAGCAAGTACTCACATAAAGCTTTTTGCTTGACACAGATGTGGCACTGCTACGACCTGCAGGCGAACCTCGCCAAGTGAGGCAAGGAGGCCAACTACCTGATGGGGGGGGGGGGTGATGTTGAAAGTCTTTGCGAGGTTCTGAGGAACTTGGAGGGCTTGAGAATGAGTGTACCCCCCCTTCCTATGAGGGAGATCCCCGCTCATATGCAGCGACACACAATCAGTGTGATTGAGCGGTTTTTAGTTCCTCTTCAGAGGATAGCTAGAGCGGTGTTATCATTTCATGAGTAGTAGGCTCTATTAGCAGGCACTTTGGTATAGCCAGTGGGTGTTTATAACTAGGCTTAGTAGCCACTTTGTACTTAAAACAACCAATTTTTGGGAATATTTTGATGTAAAATACTGGATTCGATGTATATATATATATATATACATATATTTTGGTACTTTATGATGTAAATGTTTTTTAAGTGTTTTTGTAAATTTTTAACTATGTAAATATTTACTTTCATACATGTATCTATAGTGAATGAGACAAATGCCAATGTAACACATAGTTTGCTAATGAATCAACAACTATATTAAATTCTCTAGGAATGTGTTCATATGTGATAACCTAAAATTGACATTCCAAGATTCGTACCCTTCAATAATGACGTAACAAGATTGGATTACGAACGTGATAATGATTTGTCAATTGCATAACAACAAGGTGAGAGTCTAACCTGATGACCAGATTGAAGATGTCCCTTGATGACACTTCAGTGAGAAGTGAAATTACGGACATATACTCAGCAATCTTGTCGGTGGTAGTACCAAGAAAGACTCCCCCAAAACAAAACAGTTCTGACTCAGGTGTGTAAATGACCCAAGTAGCTGATGCAATGTGTCGTGTGTGATGACTGGCACCATCCACCTATCCTACATATCCTAAGGGTAATGAAGGCATCTGAATTATGAGAAATATGTATGAGACAACTACTTCAATAAATACCAAAAAATCCAGTCACATCAGAAAGAAGAAAAACTTATAAATACATATTACAAAGCAGATGCCTAGTGCATTACTAGGCATAATACTTTTTTAGATAGAGCCCATTTCGGGCTCAGCGAGCGAGACTCCTTCCCAATCCTGAAGTTCATATGCCCGTTTTGAGAGGGTTTTCTTAATGACATATGGACCGACCAATAAGGGTTGTAGTGTTCCTTCCCCCAAGAGGTCATTTTTTTATCATAGAGTAAAAGAAGATCTCCCTGTTGGTAAGAACGAGGCTTGACCTTTTTTTCGTACTGAGCTTTGACCCGGTGCTTGTGGGGTTTGAGTGCCAATTCAGAATCTCAACGGTTTTCATCCAGTTGATTTAGGTATAGCAGGTGCTCTTTGTTGGTAGTAGTGTCGAGCAAGAGTTAAACGGTGATTTGTAAGGAAGGAATCTGACACTCGATTGGTAAAATTGCTTCCATGCCATAAGCTAGTTTAAAAGGTGTGAAGCCTGTAGTAGTTCTAACTAAAGTTCGGTATGCCCATAGCGCAATATATAACATTTTATTCCAGTGGGTTTTATGATTCCCTACTAACCTACTGATCATAGTTTTTAAGATGCCATTGACGGCCTCTACTTGACCATAAGCTTGGGGATAATGGGAGGATGATTAATCCTAGCGAAAACCGAGTAATTATGTTAAGTCAGACATCATGTGATTTTGAATATGAGACCCATGCTCTCTAACGATCGTGTGGGAGACACCGAAGTGATAGATGACCTGACTAAATAGGAACAACGTCACGGTTTCTCCATCGGCCCTGAAGGCGGGAAGGGCTTTGGCCCATTTCATGAAATAGTCCACAGCTACAATAATATAGTTGTGTCCGACAGAGGAAATGGGGTTGCAAGTTACGAAGTATATCCTCCATTTGGAAAAGGGGCCAATGTAGATAACCGAGTGTAGTAGGGCTGGAGGAGCATGCATTTTCTTTGTAAACACTTGACAAGGATGGCACTGCTGGATAGCCTTGATACAATCTTTGAACAAGGTTTGCCAATACTAGCCTACACGCAAAAATTTTTGAGCAGTAGATATGCCAGAAAGATGACTGCCACATGCCCTAGCAAGGCAGTTATTTAAAATGTTTTATGTCTCCTAATGAGTGAGGCAACGTCGAAGAACATACCAGCACCACAGCCATATAACGTATCATTAAGCACTAAATAATGCTGCACTTGGCGATGGATGTGACGATGGTCACCTGACGATAGCTCAAGGTGGAAACATTGTGCTTGGAGGTAGACAAGAATTTCACCATACCAAGGGTCAGTAGTGTCAATAAGATAGATAGCTTCATCCAGAAGATGATTGTGGGCTATCTTGTTAGGATCGAAAATGGGAAGATCCGACAAAATTTCAGCGAAGACTAAGGAATATTTTGCCTTCACAGCAGTGAACTGTTGGCTTGTTGGGGCCTGACCCAGGTTTAGAGTTAATTTGCCAAACAAATCCTGGTACTACTGGCCCTTTCGACAACAGTCCATGGAGATGTCTCATGAGTTCGACTAGTCTGCAGTTTGTCCTTGCATGCAGGTTGCTTCGTGCACTTTCCTGTTCATCGCGGCCTGATATACTACCTTCGCACAAACCTACCCAGGGGCTGTGCGCCGTGCTCTGCATAAAAAACTTGCTTATATTTCAATATTAGTTAATTATATTTTCCTACCTGAGTGCCTTAAGTTATACTTAACAACATAGAACCTTCATATAGGTGCGCGCAGTAGATAAACAGTATATTCGTAAATTATATCAATCATGCATTAACCCAAGAACATATACACATAGTACTGGAAAACCTTCTCTTTGTTGATTCTTTCCATGGTTATAGACTCGATTTGTCCTATGCACTCAGCTGCAAGGGTCTGCGCACTTAGCTGCAGACTACTAGGCCTCTGCGCACTCAACTGCAGAGCCTTCTCCTACTCTATGACCCAAAGACACACTTCACACTGCAACTCAATCACTCAGACTTCTCATGCTTCTATTCTTTTTATTTTCCCTTTTACACTTAGATCCTCGCTCTATTTATACAGTCCCATGGTCCACGGACAATGGGTAGGTCTATCCAGCAGAAATTACATTACAAAACTAGGGTGGAAAACCCTATGACTCTATCATAGTTTCTTGCCCCTTTCCCGCAATTCGCAGAGCTTTATAACAAGATTCGGTCAAAACTTGGGCTTTGAGCCCCAAAACATGCCTTGGGGGGATTCCATGCCCAATTGGCCCCTAACACTTCATCGTGACTCGCCCTCAAGTCACTCTATCGCCACGACGATATTTGCATGGAGTCCCTCAAACTGTTCTCAAAATGCACGGAGGTCAGCAATGCACTGAGCTGCTCCTTGCTGGATTTGCTGCATTCGTTGTTCTGAGACCTCTGTGTTCGAACTACTTCTATACATTGGTGCCGATATCCATTGCATTTGTTTATAGTCCCATGCCTTTGTCGGGATTTTTGGAGCATGAATATTGTGCTTCCATCGGTTAGTCAGATAGCTGGGCCACCCGTGTAGGGCTTCAAGCAGCTGCCATTCACTTTGCCTAGGAAAGTCTCTCCATTTAGTTTGACTATTTGTAGTGTGCCTCCATCTGTGACCTCCTTAACCACGTATGGTCCCAGCCAATGCATTCTGAACTTTCCAAGGAACTTTTCAAACTGACTGTCATATAGCAGCACTAAGTCATTTACCTTGAAGATGCGCAACTTAATATGGCAATCGTGCCAGGCATTTTCACACTGATTTGGTATCTACTGATGAAAACCAGCCAAGAACTGTTAGTCCTCAAGTTCTTCTAATTGGGAAATCCTTTCTTCCAGAGCTTCGTCGTCCGTCATACCTGTGAGCACTACTATGTGCAGACTAGGTACAATATCACAACTTCCATGCCATAAACTAACCAGAAAGGTGTTTGTCCCATCAGTTTCTTACACATTGTCCTATAAGCCCATAGTATTGCGAGTATGCACAGGTCCCAATCACTTCGATGTGCGTTGCACACTTTGGTTAGCACAGTCTCCAGTATTTTTTTGAATGCTTCTATTGTCCCATTGGCTTGTGGGTGATACAGTGTGATTTTCTGATGATACACCTGGAACTCTTCTATGAGTGTGATTATGGTTTCGTTCAGGAAATGTGTACCATGATCACTCATTAAGATTTTCGGACAGCCAAATGATGTCAACACTTGTTCAAACAAAAACTTCATAGTCATGGTGGCCATGCAGTCTTTGACCAACTTTGCTTCTGCCCAGCGAGTCATGTACTCCATCGCAGTGATGATGTATCACATGCTCATTTTTCCTTGAGGTTTGATAGGTCCTACAAAGTCAATTGCCCACTTTTCGAAGGGCTGTAATGTCATTCGTGGATTCAACGACATCTCGTCCCTCTACGATGGTTTACCTGTCCTTTGACATATATCGCAGACCTTACAGTGTGCTTTTGAATCTTGATGAAGGGTTGGCCACCACAACCCTATGCCGAGAATATTTTGTGCGGTCGCTAGTCCTGCATAGTGTCCTCCTATAGCACCCCCATGTTATTCATTCAAATTCAAGTATGTACCTTCGTAGTATCTCATCATTTCCCATTTTGTATAGGTGCCTCGCAATTACAGAAAAATCCATCACATGCACCACCAATTCCTTCTTCTGTTGAATGAAGTATTCCTTTGGCACAATCCCTATTGTCAAAAAGTGGATTATATCTTCAAAATATCCATCTATGATGCCCACAGAAAAGAGTTTTGTGCTAGGTAATCCTTCCTCCAAACTGGTAGGTTCCTCGCTCATCTCAATATGTCACAAGTGAACTGGTCTTGCGTTTAGGCGTCTAGACTTTACCACGACCTTAAAGTCATATTCTTGGAACAATAAGAGCCACCTACATATGCGCCCCCCCAACATAAGCTTATTAACCAAGTATTTTAACACAGAATAGTTTGTATACATCTTAAAATGTCCTCCCAGCAAATAGTGCCGGTATTTTTGGAGTGCGTACACCATAGCCAACCCCTCACATTCGGTTGTTGAATAGTTATTTTCTGCTTTGGACAACCTGCGACTTGCGAACACGATAGGGTGATCCAAGCCCTCTTGTTATATACATATTTGGGAACTGTAACCCCAATCACATATGTCCATAAACCAAGGGCTTCTGAGTCCCTAAAAGTGTTGTTTCATGACCTAAAGGAACAAGGTCAGCTAATTACATCATCTCCCAGAAGTTCTCCACAGAAAACTGCTCAGAACTGGTCAAAAATGGACCATACAAACTGCTCAGTGCAGAGGGTGCGATGCATCTCACCTTCTTAGTGTAAAAAGCGCGATGCATACTGGAAAGCCCTTCTATAGGGTGCAATGGGCGAGAGTAAACAAATGGCAGAGACAGTTTGCAAGGTGGATGATCATGGAATCTTCCAGAAACTTCTCCTGTGACACTTGCCTCTCTGAATTCACCCAGGGATGAGTAAGATATCATCAATCTCCAAGTGGAATCAAGAACTATTAGAGAAGGACCTAATCAAAATCCCAGAACTGATCACCCCCTGCATCATCTATATAGGGATACCTCATCCCAGAGATCTAGAGGCGGAAATCTTGTATTTGTAAGGAATGTTGTTGTTTCCTGGGGGCATATCATAAGTGTTGGGTGATCTAAGAATTTCAAGGGGTGAATAAGGGATTTCATGCTGGGGGTAAGATCAATGGGTTGTAATCCTCTTCTAATCTCTAATAAAAATAAACTATTCAAGTTTTTCCCCACATTCTTGTATGTTAGCTGATATATGCATGTATGTGGTCAATATATATCTGGTCCTATATTGTTTATGACTGTAGATCTCTGCACTTTGAAGGTATTCTGCTGCTTTGACTTTACAGGTACTCTTTGAAGTGGAGTGGTCAAGGGAAGAGCGGAAAACATATATCAAAGGGGAGAAGGAACAAGTAGAGAACCAAGCGAAAGATCGAGGTTGGTATTCTTTTCTCCTCTCCCATCTACTTCTCATAAAGGAAAGCGAAAGTAACTTTAATCTGTTTGTTTCTAAGATGGCTACCTATCTTAGTGGGACTAGCAGCTCTGCATAGACACTAGATTTCCCAATAACACCTCTCCACCCTCTTATGTTACCACCTCTCCTAGCACTTTGCATGATGCATCAACATGGACATGAAACTCCACATCCCATTTTGGGAAGACCAGAATTGGGGCAGAGGCCAATTTCTCTTTTAGTACATCTAGGCTCTTCATACAATCATCATTCCAACAGAACGTGACATCCTTTTTCAATAGTTTCTCCATTGGCACGGTGATCTGTGCATAGATTTTGATGAAATTCCTATAATACCCTGTATGTCCCAAGGTAGCATGTAACTATTTAACACTTCGTAGTGCTTCCAAATTCAGAATTATTGCAATTTTTGTGGGGTCTACCATTAATCCCTGTTTGCACACCAAATGTCCCAACAAGTTCCCAAAGGGAACGAGGAACGTACATTTTTCTAGGCTCAACGTGATTTGGTGTCATCAGAAAGTATCTAACATCAAGCGTAAGCTCGCTACATGGTGCTTGACCAATCCAAATACAGTCCAATAATCTAGGTAGACCTCTAGGAGTTTGTGGATATATTCTTTGAATGCAGCAACAACTATGTGTGAAAAGATGGTTGGCGTGTTCTTTAACCCAAACAGCATGATGGTGTATTGAAATCAACCCCATTCAGTCATGAAGGTGGTCTCTCTTTGGTCTTCCGGCGCGATTTTGATCTGGTGGTACCCTAAGAACCCATCAGTGAAAGAATATGCTTCTTCCCCGCTGACATTTTCCAATACTTCATCTATGAATGGGGTTGGGAATGGGTCATGCACACAAGTGTCATTCAACTTCTGAGGTCCACTCATACTCTTATCTCACCTTTTTGCTTCTTCTCCTGTACTACCATAGGGCTTACCCAGTCGGATTCTTCCAATGATTCAATAATTCCAGCTGTGAGCATTTTGTCTTATTCTATGCGGACCTTTTCCCTGTACTTCAGATTCAAGCGGTAAGGCCTCTACTTAATCGGCTTCGCATCGAGTTTTAGAGTGATCTTGATCATCCCTAAATGGCCAAAAATCCCTTTTAAGTCCGTGATCTTGGTCGAGAATAATTCTTGATACTTGCGGAGTAACTCAGCGACCTTATCCACCGTGGCATCATCCCAGTAGTCGCTAAGTGTTGCATACTTCGGTTCGGCCTCCGTACCAATGTTCACCTGCTTCATTTTTACCGGCGTAGTAATGTCAGGGTCTTCAATCAATGGTCCTTTAACCTCACAATATACTTCAGTTTCTGGAATTTTAACATTTCACGGATCTTCGTCGTCTTCTTCAATGTTTACGTTGTAACACTCCAACACACAGCTCAACTGGGTCACCCATTTAGGCTGCAACACTTCCATTGGTTCCTGTGGTATTTTAAAGATAGCTTCTTTTACGGCTTGTAGCGCATCATCAACAGTATCCCACCACCGATCCTCAAACGTGAAGGTTAACAGGAATCCTTCGTGCAAGATATTGTTGAGAATGCAACAAGATGATGGAGCTTAGTGAAAAGAAGTCGCCTTGCTAAGTGGGCCCATTGGGCAAGTTTTGGTGCAAATTCTATTTTTAGACATATGGATCATGGTCTATGAGTTGCAGGATGTTATTTGTGGATGATTGGTCAAGTTGGTAAAAATAGATGGACTTCTATTTTTAGACAACAACGGAGGTACTGTCAGTCTAAATATAGAACAGTCGAATATTATTAGCCCTTAAGAATATTTGGACTATAAACATTATCTTATTCTCTTGGAGCACTTCAGTTCGAGCTACGGATGTGGCACATGCAGCTGCCATAAGTAAATACGTGGTTCCTATGGGTTAACTTGAGCTATTGCATGGAGGACTTCAGTTAGGACTTCAGTGATTGAGTTCTATGGAGTTGGATCAAGAGTTGATGGAGTTGTGTTCAGTTTGACTCAGTTGAAGTAGTTGTAGTTAGTCTAACTGGCAAATAGACTAATGTTGAGTGGTGTGAATTAGTTATTAATTAATTCACTAATTATTAACTCATAAAGAAACTGAAGAATACATTAGTTAACTCAGTGTATGGACAGTTCAGTGGAGACAAATGTTAGAGGTAAGTGAAAGGGCAAGACAGTTGTCAGTTATGACTATAGTTGTGCATGTGATTTGCACTATCAGTGGGATTGAGTTGCCAATGAGGATTACATAGTGTTACACAAGGATGTGAATGGATCAGCCATTCTCATCCATTCTCTATGCAGGATTGCGCAGTGGAGGCAGGAAAGCAGCAGAGGTGATTTGAGCCAGTGATTGATTCAGATCTGAGATGTATTGTGTGTAACAGGTGGAGATAGTGCTGAGTAATTGTGAGGAGTATTGTACTATGTATTATTACATGATCTCAATCAATATGATATACAGATAGTTGTGGGGTTTTCAGCTTTATGCTTTCCCCAGGGTACATACTATGTTGATTTGTGTGATTGATGCTTCAATGTGCGCATGTGTATGTTTCTGAATACTGCTAAATTGATGATCAACGTAGATGAGATTATGTATTATGCATGCATTCCGCAATAGTGTATAATCAGGATAATCTTGATTGAATAAGTATCATATTATTCATAAAATTTCTACAGATATCCCATTCGTTAGTGCCATAGTGGAGTTCCATTTCTATATACCAATTCATGGGTATAATATCCATGGTATGAAAGAACAGATGCACCCACTTGGGTTGTGGCTCTTCCCCATAGACCCTAGCCCATTTTCCGAGGCGCACATGTGGATCATCCCGTTCGTCATATCTATCTTTTAACCACATTTAACGCTTCCCAAACCGCATGCGCATCATCCTTCTGCATTCGTGCCAGTCCTTGAAACTTCTTTGGTACGTATCCCACCATCTTGCGGGCATAGTTCTCAATACCCATTTTAGAGCATCAAAACATTGTTTTTCTAGTACTTCTCTTTCAAATTTGTTCAAGAAGTCATCCACCTCACTTAACCTGTTATACGTATGTAGGTCTCTTACCTCTGTTGCTATGTAGTTCAATGATCTTGTCATCATGTTGCAGTTGAGCGTGGTTACCTCATGTAACAGATTCTACCATCTTTCTATCTCTTTGTCAAAATCTGATGTATAGGAGATTTCACACTCTGATGAGATTTGGCCATTCACATTTGGATTTACCCAGTCTTGTTCATGCAGAGTTATCTTGTAGATACAGTCTAGATCATCGTCACTGTCTTAGTCATGCACTGGCTCTGTGTAGCGTGATCCTTCCGCGAGGTATAAAGGTGCCACTACGCGCAATGACTTTTTCTCAAAAATCATCTTGCGCTTCTTTAGATTTATCACTCCATTCATGTCAGTGGCCCAATCTATTCCCAATAGCGTGGGGTATGGATTGTTGTCATCAACAATCTATATCACTTTGAAATCTTCTAGCGCGCTTGCTCCTTCAATGTATACTATGATTCCCTACAATCTTCCCATAGGAAGGATCTTTTGATGGTTTTCCATTCGCATAGGAGACCATTGCAACACAGGCCTACCCATGCCCTCCCATGTCTGCTTTGGCAAGATGTTCACATCCAATCCTAGATACAGAATCACTTGATCCATCTCATGTTGCTCGATCTGTGCAATCAATCTCATCTCCCTTCCTGTTCGCGTCGTGTGCTTCCCGATCTTTTGGACTACGCATGGCTCCCCTGGCGTGGACCCAACACATCTACTTATGAGTTCTTGCAGCCCCTTCATAGCCTTGCTATCGCACATCAGCTTCATGCATGTCTCCAAGAATGTAGTGAGCATTAATGGGTCCATTTCTGGCTCTAGTCTGTCCTTACAACCTGAAGTGGAGGCATCAGCGAAGCTCCTCTTAGCTTCCATGAAGGTCTCCTTAACGCACTCCAAATCAAATTCCAGTTCCTTTGTTGGAGCCTTGAAAACCTATGTACTTTCTTTAGGCTGCTTACCTTTGTCATCCCCTGTTGTAATACCACTCCAGAGCACTATATTTACATTGGGGTCTTCCACACGCGGCTCAGACGTCATCATTTGCAAGTTTTGATTCGGGGGAGGTTGGGGTGCTCCTTTATCACGCAACCTTGCTATCACTGTGGAATAGTCGTCTGTCTCATGATCAAACTACTTACAATATAAGCATGATGGTCTCATTGGATTTGTACAATCGCAGGCATAATGCCCCGGTCCTCCACAATTGTAACATATCAATTGTCCTCGACCTCTTCCTAGTCCCATTCCACCTCAACCTCGTCCATGCCCTTGAAATCCGGTTCACACCATCCCTGTGTTCTAGTCAAGGGGCCGTGTTTTGGCCTGAACTCTATAGGTAGGAGTCTAATCCATCATCAGTTCATAACTTCTATAGGTGCATGCATCATGTCCTACTAACCTGCAGAAATTACAGAACAACTTCTAGGAATTCTGTGTATACTTTTGTAATAGATGGAAGTTATATGTACCATGCTTCCCTCCTATTTGACAAATCACGCACCACAATGTAGGCATCGCGCTAGGTCCTGCTTGTGTATCCAGTCTTAGTTACATTGGCCGTCCTCCCACAAGGTAATTCGCAAACACCGGGAAGTGGTCCTTGTCGTGTCCCTAGCCCTTGCACTTTACGCACCATGCCTCATCACGCACTTCTAGGTGAGCCATCCTGTCTTGTTTCAAACTCTACATCTCAAGGCACAAGTTCTTCAACTTCATGTGAATCTGCTGGACTCCCAGGTTAGGATCTTGTATCAGAGTCTCGTGCAATCTCGTCCCGACCTTCAAAGATTTAGCCTGAGTTGTTAGCCTTTGTTGCGACAACGAGTTCCATAGATGCAATGTTAATGAGGCTACAAACCATTCGTGGTGTTGCCCATCTGTTAAGGTCATGTTTGCTTCACGAATTATGCACTTCACTCTTTGATCCAGCTCCCACGGGGTTTCGCCTGGAAGCATTGTGATTTCCTTGAATAAAATGACTGACTGTGCCTTCGATTTTGCTAAATTCCTTGTTTAGTGTAGCTTGGATATCTGCTATCCCTATATTTGGATTATCATTGGAATTCTTAATGTACCAAGTCAGCATGAGATTCTGCAAAGCGCTAACGAATGTTGCTTTCTTTATATTTTCATCCGTGACACCCTGTGCTTCCCATACCACTTTTATCACGAACCAAAATTGGTCCGAATCTTCATTCCCTAGTCCCTTGAACACTGGTAGCTTTATCACGCTGGCCATACTACTTTGTGGTGGTGGCGGAGGTGGTATGGGCAAAGTCAGGGGTGAATATGGTGAAACTAGTGGTGGTGTGGGTGGGGGTGGTATGCGCGGAATTCTCTTCTTTATCATATTGATCACACTTCTTGGTGAAACCTTCGTGAGCTCTTCTTTGCCTCCACGTGGAGGTGAAACCAAGGGGCTAGTTTCTAATTCTGTGCTACCGTCATTTCTGTAGATCCTCCCACTCCATGTAGCCCCAACATCAATTTATTTGCTTAACCTGCTTTTCACACAGTAGCATTTTAATCCAAGTGTTCAAATATTTAACATTCTTACCCCATGGTCCCTTGAGGAAGTGTTGTTCTACCTTACTGTAGCTGACTGGAGTATCTACTGTGAATTTAGTGATGAATCCTCTTATGACTCGATCCATCCTGCGGTCAACAGTGTGCAAGATCCTATCTTCCAATGCTTCCAGTTTGCTCACCAATTCCAGAGTCCACACGATAGGTTTGTCGATTTTACACCTTCCTTGGCTATCTGCTAGCCTCATGATCCATTCATACAACTCATTAGGGAAGGATGCAAAGAAAATTTCATGGATTTCCATATATAAGTAGCAATCTAACCACTCTTCCTTTGACAATCGTAGATTCCTGTCTTTCTATGTCGCGAACTCGCAAATATTTCTGTCCAACCACTCTTCAATTCCTTTCTTGGTTGGATTCTAGTGATACGACATCATACATCTCTATTTAGATCTCAGTCCCGGCAATGGAACCACTTGTTGGCTTGTTGGGGCCTGACCCAGGTTTAGAGTTAATTAGCCAAACAAATCCCGGTACTACTGGCCCTTTCGGTAACAGCCCGCGAAGCACGGACTGAGGTCTCAACTAAAGTAGTATGGGAGGGTGCTAGAACTAGGTTTCCACACCCTGGAGATGTCTCATGAGTTTGACTAGTCTGTGGTTTGTCCCTACGCATAAGTTGCTTCGCGCACTTTCCCATTCCTTGCGGCCTGATACACTACCTTCGTGCAACCCTACCCAGGGGCTGTGCACCACGCTCTGCATCAAAACCTTGCTTATATTCCAATATTAGTTAATTATCTTTGCCTACTTGAGTGCTTTAAGTTATACTTAACAACATAGAACCTTCATATAGGTACGCATAGTGAATAAACAGTATAATCGCAAATTATATCAGTCATGCATTAACCCAAGAATAGATACACATAATTATGGAAAAACTTCTCTTTATTGATTATTTCCATAGTTACATAATCGACTCACCCTATGCACTCAGCTACAGGGGTCCACGCACTCAGCTACAAACTACTAGGCCTCTTCGCACTCAACTGCAGAGCCTTCTCCTACTCTACAACCCAAAGACACACTTCACACTGCGACTCAATCACTCAAACTTCTCATGCTTCTATTCTTTTTATTTTCTCTTTTACACTTAGAGTGTCGCTCTATTTATACAATCCCATGGTCCACAAACCATGGGTAGTTCTATCCAGCCGAAATTACATTACAAAACTAGGGTGGACAACCCTATGACTCTATCATACTTTTGTGCGGCCCGTAATTCACGGAGCTTTACAACAAGATTCGATCAAAACTTGGGCTTTGAGCCCCAAAACATGCCTTGGGGGGATTCCATGCCCAACATGAACACCAAATCAAATTGTTGGAGGATCATGATCCATTTGGAATATTTCCCTCCAATGACTTGATGAGACAAAATGTGTCTCATGGGATTCTCCAAGGCGATGATAGTAGTCTGTCACAGCAATATGTAATGTCGGAAGCAGTTGAAAGCAAAGAAAACTGCCAAGGACAACTTTTCCACATGTGAATATATGATTTCGGGCCCAGCTAGGCCTTTTGATATATACTATATCACATTCTTACTCCGATCATCGTGAGTTTGAACCAAGACCAGTCCTAGAGAGGATGGCGAGGCTGCTAGGTATAGAAGAATGTCAAGCCCATAGTTGGGAGTGCTAAGGAGTGGGGCTGATATAAGCGCCTTTTTCAAGGCATCAAATGATCGTTGAGCTTGATCATCCCATGGATACAACACTCCCTTCTTAAGTAGGCGCATAAAGCCTTTCTTCAACTCATCATAGTTTACGATGAACTGTTGTACGAAGTTTGCTTTCCCTTGCAAACGTTGAAGCTACAGAATGGATTGTGGTTTGGGAAATTGAGTAATTTCCTTTACCTTATCAAGTTCAACCCTAGTCTCGTACTTGAAGACAATGAATCCAAGTAAGCATCCAAAATCGACAAAGAAAACGCATTTATGCGGACTCAAACATATGTTATAAAACTAACACCTAAGAAAGATAGCTCTTAAATGATCTAGGTGTTGCAATCACTTCTTGGAATGGACTAGAAGGTCATCCAAGTAAGATTGAACCATATTTCTGATATCATGAAATGTGTAGTCCATGGCCCTTTGAAATGTTGCTCCAGCATTCTTTAAACCGAATGGGAGTTTTCGATAGGAAAAGATTCCCCATGGGAAAACGAAGGTGGTTTTGTGTTGGTCTTTTGGTTTTATAGCAATCTGGTTGTAACTTGAGAAACGATACATGAATGAGAATGATTCAAAATTGACACAATCATCGATGAACAGTGTCAGATAATTATCCTTCAAACATGCGGCATTCAAGTCTCGATAGTTGACACATACTTGGATGGTTCGTTGTTTCTTATTGACAGGAACCAGATTGGAAAGAAATTCCATTAAGGCAACAGGAAACATGAAACCAGCATGTAACAAATTTTCCACCTCTGTCTTCATGGTTGTCATTTTACAGGGGTGGACTGGTTGAAGCCTTTGGTGGACAAGTTTATCATTGTCGTATTGCTATAGAAATATTTTGGCACTACAACCCCATTCCTATATGTCCATAAACCAAGGGATTCTAAGTCCCTAAAAGTGTTGTTTCATACCCTAAAGGAACAAGATCAGCTGATTACATCATCTCCCAGAAGTTCTCCATGAAAAACTGCTCAGAACTAGTCAAGACTGCACCATCTCACCTGCTCCATGGTCAAAGTGCGATGCATCCCACCTAATGCACACGGGGGGTGTGATGCATACTAAAAAGCCCTTCTATGGGGTGCAATAGGCAAGAGTAGACAAATGGCAAAGACAATTTGCAAGGTGGATGATCATGGAATCTTCCAAAAACTTCTCCTGTGACACTTGCATGTCTGAATTCACCCAGGGTTGAGTAAGAGATCATGAAATCTCCAAGTGGAATTGAGAACTATCAGAGAAATGACACTAATCAAAAACTCAGAAGCTAGCTCACTCACCTGCAAACATCTATATATGGATCCCTTAGCCTAGAGATCCAGAGGCTGGAATTTTTCATCTTGTAAGGAAGTGTTGTTGATTTCTTTGTGGAACATCATAGTGTTGGGTGATCTAGCTTTTCATGAGGTGAAGAAGGGCTTTCATGCTGGGAGGATGGTGCTGGGTCAATTTAATGGGTTGTAATCCTCTCTTCTACTACTTCTATCAATAAAGCTATTTGAGTTTTCCTCCATATTCTTGTATGTCTTTGAATATTGAATTGATATATGCATTTGTATGGTCAATATATATCTGATCCTATATTGTTTATGATTATAGATCTCTATGCTTTGATGGTATTATGCTGCTTTGACTCTACAGGTGTTATTTGAAGTAGGACATGTAAGGAAGGAGTGGCAAAGATCTGTCAAAGGGGAGAGGAAACAAGTAAGGAGCCAAGCGGAAGACTGAGGTTGGTAATCTCTGCTTCTCTCTCATCTATTTCTCATAAAGGAAATTGCAAGTAACTTTAGTTTTTTTGTTTCTAAAATAGCTACCCATCTTAGTGGGACTAGCATCTCTGAGTGGACACTAGTTTTCCAGATAACAAAATGGAAACTGCACTGGGGAGCAAGTAGCTTGTTTGCTTGTTTCTAGTTTGTTTACAATATAAACTACAGACAGAGCCTGAAGTTATCCCAACTAGCCTTCGAACTACTTTTACCATGCAACCGCAAAGTAGATAAACGTTGCTTCAGTCAATCTCCTGGTTAGTTTATGAATTAAACGTCTAACTTGGAAACATCCTAAGTGCCCTAGTGGTGGCTCTAGTAACCTCATTAGATCAGCCCCTATGTTTTGTATTTACTGACTATCATTAGCTCAGCCTAAATCCCTGAACTGAGCTACAAACTATGACCAAAAACCAAGCCCAGTCTCGTCCCCGGACCATCGCACTGTCTCCTTTTGACAGTCTAGATGCATCACACCTCCCGTGTCCTGTAGGTGAGATGCATCCCTGTTTCCCTGTGTTACAATTGCGATGATCAGATAAGACTATTTCTGCTTCCAAATTTTGGTTTTTCTTCATTCTCTTTAGCTTTATTCAGGAGTTTTGTTGTCTGTAATCAGTATACCACTATTGAAACTCCCTTCCTTTGCATTATTTAACCTCCATTTTACAAATAATTGTGAATGTTTTTATGTATTTTTCACCATATACAGTTCTCTTTTGCAAACAGTAGCTTAATCAAACTGTCGTCTTTTGATTTTAAAGTGTCACAAGTGTCGTTTTTATTCAAAGAAAATAATCCTCCTCTTTTTGATAGTCGATTACACTGTTACTATTGTATTTGATTTGAATTAATAGTATTTAAAGTGTTGAACGCAGTTTTCAATTCAAAATCGCAAAGTGTCGTCCTTGTCTTCCTTTCGTATTTTGAAAAGAAAATTGTTAGTACTGTCGCTTTGAAAGAAAAGATAATTCAGATTTGTTCTTAGCATTCTTTTTGTCATTCACACATTAAGAAAGCGGAAAAGAAATACATTCATGTGCATTTGCATTTAGACTGCTTGTGGAGATTGATTTAGAACAGTGCATCTTAGTGTGTGCTCTCTGCTTTTTGTTGAAAGAATTTCGCTTCTCTTTCCTTAGTAGCTAGGATTTTCATTGCAAAAAGAGAAATAAACAACTGTTTATCATCTTAGATTGTATATTTAGGAGTTGTATATCTACATCACACAGTGAACCTTAAAAGCAAACTTCTTAAGAAAGATCAACTGTAAAATAAATTTCAATCAACATAAAAACGCTTTGTAACCTAACGCACAAAATTTAGAAGTTTAGGCTAGAGACGTATTCTAGCGTCGTAAAGCTTGATAACTATCACTTTCATCGTAGGTTGGGTGATTCCTCCTCTCTGAGACAACAAGTGCCACTACGGACTTGTGCTCCCACGTACCATCGAGTATATATTGGGAGACCACAACAGGCTATATCCTTTATCCTTAGGAAGCCATGTCTGCCACCCTATCGATCGCAATGCATTGAACACAG